>BQNB010020302.1:0-65659 GCA_026074375.1 Tanacetum coccineum | reverse complement strand
ATTTGGCATTTTAAGTCCGTTTTTGGTTATTTTAGCTCGTTTTTAAAGGTAAAAGGTATGTGTATTTAAGCACATACCATTGCCCCCAACGGGTGCCTTTGCCAAACACCCGCATAGTGATTTAAATGAAGTGCGTTTGGTTACCAGAAAGTATAGGTACACCAACGGGGGAGTTCAGTCCCAAATAGATCTATTCGCAGCATTCACGCTTATTCTGAAAAGTAATTAACGGTTCATGATAGTGGGGTCTTAATGACAAAAGTAAGGACTTAGGCAATAATATATCAGGATAGCATACAGTTGGAAAAACACTTGTATTCATGATTTATAGCATGTATCCCACTCACGAGTTTATGAAAACATTAGAAGATTTAAAATGTGAGGCTATGAACTCACCTTAACAGGGAAATATGATTGATGGCAAAAGAATATCAAGTGAAAGTAACGGCCTCGTCACGCAACCTGGGGTAATATGTCAAGTCTTAGTGTGATGGTTTATGTTTCAAAACTTCATAAAGTTTAACGTATTACTTTGATTTATTAATTTATGGAAATATTGTATCACTGTTCAGGCTATTATAATCCAGAGGCCATGTAGTATCGTTTGAGGCGTCAGGGCACTTTAAATCGTAAACCCAACAAACTCGTCAAAAGAAATACCCAAATGGAACCCCTCACATGAAATTCCCTAGTAACGTGATACAATAAGATTTTTAAGTTTCTTCAAAAACCTAGTCGATGATAAATTACGTTAATTATATAACGTAATTGTTTTATAATGCGTCGATCGTTGATTAATAGCGATAAATATATCGGGTTTTAATTAAATCGAGTCTTATAATATTAATATATATTTTTATAATTTGTATAAAAATATTATATTTTATATTTTTAAGTTTGCAAAAATGGCAATAAATACCCTTGATTTATAAACTTTTACAAATTTAGTCCTTTATATATAAAGTATATATAATTTAAACCTTTAACTTTAGAAGTTGGCAAAACAGCCCCTTATAGTTATAAATTTAGGAAAATGACATTTTTAGTCCCTCTAGTTATAAATTTTAGAAAGTTACGATATATACCCCTATGCATGAAAACATTTTCAAATCAAGTCCAAAATTCATGATTTTGATATTTTTGAAATCCAAAAGAGTTTTGCAGGTCATGGCTTATTAGAATAAGCTAAAATAAGTAGAGTTTACAAGCATATAGATTATGGAAAGGGCTTGTGAGCTAGAAAATCTAAAGCGGGTTTGTTTGGTTTAGAAAAATCAACCGATGGGTTTAAGCTTTTAAGACATGATTTAAAGTTTATAAAAGTGATAATAGAGATTATTAGAATAGCTTATCATAACATATTATGAGTTTTGCTTATAGATTTTATAAAAATAAGCTTTTAGGGTTTTAGGGTGTGTTTGGTTTTAGGAAAAACCAAACCGAATGGGTTATGGTTCAAAGCTTCTAACAAGAGCTTATATATGATCTTAGGAAAGCTTATTAAAGATTTAAAACAGAATATTAGCTTATTGAACAATATTTTGAGCTTACTTGAGCTTATAAGGGTCGAATGGGCTTATTTAGGTTCGTACGCCTAAGAAATGAATCAAGGACCTTCTTTTCTTGTTTCTTGGCTTTAACTTGCTGAGTTCTTCCTTTCTTCTCTTCTATGGCAAGGTTAGATCACAACTTTGAGAGTGTTTTGAGTTTAAATGATGAGATATGAAGTTATGTATGTATGCGTGTATATTTATAGTGCTAGGGAAACTTGGAGGCCAATATTACTTGGAGTAGGGATCAAGGGCTGTAAAGTGATGACCAACAAAGCCTAGTGATAAGTATTGAAGGCTAGAAAAAGAGCTAATCAAGGGGTAAAGGTGTGGAGGGGGTGCGACATTCTAAAGGTGACAAGGAGGTGACAAGAAGCCTTGGTAGCCAAGGGAGGTGATGGAGGTGCTTGTAAGGTGCTTGGGTGGTTGCTTGAGGTGCTAAGCAAGCTAGCAAGGAGGTGACAAGGTGTGGTGGTAGCTAATTTGGTTTAAAATGGGTTTAAAATGAAACTAAAGGGTGTCAGGTTGGTTTTGGTTTCGGCTTAGGGTTTTTGGTCTTAATTTGAGTTAAGGTTAGGGTTTAGGATAGCTTAAGGTTTAGGATTTAAGATTAGGGTTTAGGATTAAGGTTTAAGGTTTAGGATTAAGGTTTAGGGTTTAGTTTTAGGTTTAAAATGAAACTAGGGTTTTAGGGTTTCGTTTAGGGTTTAGGGTTTTAGATTAGGGTTTTAGGATGATTTAGGGTTTAGGTTTAGGGTTTAGAAGTTGTGCATTGAGTGTTTGTATGTTGTGTTTAAAAGGTGGTAAGAAACTAGAATGAATTTGGAGGAAAAATGGCAAAGTTTGAATTTGTGCTTCATGGATTTGTACATTGAGCTTAAATGAGTTGTACATTGACTTGGAGGGAAATTATATTTCAAATGTTGTGCATTGTACACTTGTACACATGTTTGAAGGATGGCTCTCGCACATTTTCATTTTATATTTATACGATTACATATAATTTGGGTTTTGATATAAACGTTTATGTATACGTATGTTTTGAATTATATCGTTGTCAAATGGTACGTTTAAATGGGTAATGTACATGTAAAATGGTATATTAAGATATAGACATGGGATTCTTATGATGTTTACGTGATATTAAACTTAGATATGATGGCATTGTAGGTTGGTGAGCTCGTTTACTTTAGAGATGCAAGTTACGTTGCATAATGAGGTAAAGCAAAAATTTCCCTGTAAAAAGGTGGTATATAAAATGCATCTAATTTAATAGATGGATATTTACATTGATGAAAATTACGGGTTGTTATAGTCTCCCTCCCTTAAAAGAAATCTCGTCCTGAGATTATAGTTGGTGGCCGGAGTGATCGTTTGAAAACAGATGTGGATACTTGGCATGAATTTGATCTTGCGTTCCCATTTCGTAAAATTCTGGTCTATTTTAGAGTTCCATCTTACTTACGACTATTAGGAATAATACTTTGTTTCAGGTGCTTGGACTTCTCTGATCCATGATCTCCTACTGGTTTCCACAAGGTTGGTTGTCATAAAGCTAAAGTTCTTTTCATTGGAATGACAATGGGATTCATCTTTTAGTATTTACTTTATTTAGATTATAAACGTGGAAAGTACTGTGGACATTACTGAGCTCTTCAGGAAGCTCAAGTTTATATGCCACTGGGCCAATCTGTTCAAGGATTTTGAAAGGTCTAATGTATCAGGGATTAAGCTTTCCTCGTTTTCCGAATCGGATGACACCTTTACGAGATGACACTTTTAACATAACACGATCTCCAACTTGAAATTCTAAAGGCTTTCGTCTTACATTGGAATAACTTCTCTATCGGTCTCTTATAGCTTGCAAGCGTTGTCGAACTTGCACTATCTTTTTAGTGGTTTCATGGATTATTTCTGGTCCTATGAGTTGAACATCTCCAACTTCGGCCCAGCAAACAGGTGATATGCACTTTTGACCATAAAGTGCCTCAAATGGTGCTGCCTTAATACTAGCATGGTAACTGTTATTGTAAGAAAATTCTACTAATGGTAAGTGTTTTTCCCATCCTTTTCCAAAATCTACAACACAGGCTCGAAGCATGTCTTCGAGTGTTTTGATGGTTCTTTCACTTTGTCCATCGGTTTCAGGATGATATGCCGTACTCATATCTAATTGAGTACCCAAAGCCTTCTGTAATGATTGCCAGAATCTGGATGTAAAATGACTGTCACGATCCGAGATGATGGATATTGGTACTCCATGTCGGGAGACTATTTCTTTGATGTATAACCTTGTAAGGGTTTCCATACTATCTGTCTCTCGGGTAGGGATGAAATGTGCGGATTTGGTAAGGCGATCGACAATGACCTAGATTGTGTCATGTCCGTTTGAGGTTTTGGGTAGTTTTGTGATGAAATCCATCGTTATTCTTTCCCACTTCCACATAGGAATCTCCGGTTGTACCAGTAAGCCAGATGGCTTCTGACATTATGTCTTAACTCTAGAACATGTCAAACATTTTCCAACATATTCAGTGATGATTGCCTTTATGTTAGGCCACCAATAGAGTTTCTTTTGATCCTAATACATCTTGTCAAAACCTGGGTGAATGGAATACTTTGATTTATGGGACTCATGCATGATTAAGTCTCTTAGATTACCAAAAAGTGGTAACCAGCTTCGATTTTTAATACAAAGAGTTCCATCAGGACGTATTTCAAATGTTTTTTCCATTCCTCATAAGTTTTCAGCCTTGATGTTTTCTTCCTTGATTGCCTCAGTTTGAGCTTTGAGAATTTTGATGGTAATTTTAGATGAATGGTCATAACTAATGATCTAACTCGGAGTGGTTTGATTTGTTCCTTCCGGCTTAAGGCATCTGCTATGACATTTGCCTTTCCAAGATGGTAGCGAATTTCACACTCGTAATCTGCAAGCAATTCTAACCAACGGCGTTGTCTCATGTTCAACTCTTTCTGATCAAGGATATGCTGAAGACTTTTATGATCAGTGAATACAGTACATTTGGTATCATACAGATAGTGTCTCCAAATTTTAAGAACGAACACTACTGCTCCTAATTCAAGATCATGAGTGGTATAGTTTTCTTTATTAGGCTTAAGTTGTTGGGATGCATATGCAATAACCTTCTCTCTTTGCATTAACACCGCTCCCAGACCTTGATGGGATGCATCACAGTAAACAAAAAAATTGTCATTTTCTTCTTGTAATGCTAAGATTGGAGCTGCATATAGTTTTTGTTTTAGCAGTTAGAAAGCCGATTCTTGGTCTTTTCCCCAGATATACTTCTTGTTTTTCTGGGTTAATTCAGTCAAAGACTTTGAAATCTTTGAGAAATCTTTGATAAATCTTTGATAATAACCGGCAAGTCCTAAGAATTGACATATTTCTGTGGGTGTAGTAGGAGATGTCCAATTCTTAACTGCTTTAATCTAGGCGGGGTCAACATGAAGTCCTTGACTATCAATTAAGTGTCCAAGAAATTACATGAAACAAATCCAAAAATCACACTTGGAGAACTTGGCATACAATTTCTCTTTCTTGAGTAATTCTAGTATTATTCTTAGATGATTTACGTGCTCTTCTTTGTTACGAGAGTAGATAGGAATATCATCGATGAACACTATTACGAATTTGTCCAAGTATGGTTTACAAATACGGTTTATGAGATCCATGAATACAGCAGGTGCGTTAGTTAAACTAAATGGCATCACTTGAAATTCATAATGTCCGTATCTTGTTCTGAAATCAGTCTTAGGAATATCTTCATCTCTTACTCTCAGTTGATGATAGCCTGATCTTAAGTCAATCTTTGAGTAGACACTCAAACCTTGAAGTTGGTCAAATAAGTCATCAATCCTGGGTAATAGGTAATGATTCTTTACGGTAAGTTTATTCAACTCCCGATAATTGATACACATTCTGAAAGATCCGTCTTTCTTTTTGACAAATAAGACAGGAGCTCCCTAAGGCGAAGTACTTGGTCGGATAAAACCTCGATCTGATAACTCTTGAAGTTGGTTAGATAGTTCCTGCATTTCTGAATGAGCTAATCTGTAGGGTGCTCGGGCTACAGGTTCTATTCCTGGAATTAAATCGATTTGGAATTCTACTTGGCGAACGGGAGAAAGGCCAGGTAGATCTTTAGGAAAAACTTCTAGGAATTCTCTGACTACAGGGATATCTTGTAGTCTTTTCTAGTCTGACTTCTTTTCCATTACTTGGATTATGAAAACTTAACAACCTCAGGATATATATCTTTCGGTTTTTATACTAGGTATGAGACTTAGTCGGGTTTTACTTTGATTACCTCGGATGATCAGAGTTTCGTCGTTGATTGGGATGTGGACGAATTTCTCGTCACAGATAATTCTAACATGATACTTGGATAACCAATCCATACCAATGACAATGTCGAAACTACCGAGTTTGATCGGCATAAGATCAATTTTGAAAGGTTGGTTTAACAAGGTCAGGGTGCAACCCTGAATAACGGTGTTTGTGCTTACTAGGTTTCCATCAGCCATTTCGATATTGTAAAAGGTATCTATTGTAATGGGTGGAATATTTAACATAGAGGCAAGAGATATGGATACAAAGCTTTTATCGGCTCCAGAATCAAATAATACTCTAGCTAGATGTTGGTTTAGAAGGAACATACCCGTGACTACGTTCGGGTCTTGGTGAGCATTCCTATCCCTCAGCATGTAGGCTCTTCCCTGGGCATTGTTGTTGGTGGTCTTTCGGCACTGATTTGCATAATGCCCTTTCTCTCCACAGGCATGACAAGTAACTGTCACTGGTAGCAGATTACTTCTAGTGGCTGGCCCTTTGTTTCTATAGTTCTTGGTCAGATGGCCCACCTTGTTGCAAGTATTACACTTAACAGTGCAAGGTCCTATGTGATGCAGAGTGCATTTCTTACACAAAGGACGGTTTCCAGTATACCCATTGTTTTCAGTTGGAGTGACAGCATAAGACCTGAAGGTTTCCTGTCTTCTGTTCTGTTGTGGTTGGTGATTATTGTAGCGGTTGTTGGTGTTGGTGTTACGGTAGTTGTTGTTGTTGAAAGTTCTTCTGTCGTTAAACTTTCGTTTGTGATCACTTGATACTTGCACCGGAGTGTGCTTTGTTACCTGATCTATTAGCCTCTGGGCTATGTTAATGGCTTCCTTTAGAGTTTGAGGTTTAGAGGCGGTAACATTCCCTTCAATACTTTAAGGCAATCCCCCAATGAGAACTTTCATCATTTTCTTAAAATCTGGCACCATAGTGGGACATAAGGTTGCCAATTCCTCGAATCTTCTCACATATGTCTTGTGGTTATTCCCCTTCACAGTCAGATGGTAAAATTTATCTTCCATCTTCTGGACCTCAGTTCGGGGACAATACTTCTTTATCAAAAGCTTCTTGAATTCAACCCAAGTAATCTTGTAAGCTTCTTCTATCCTAATAGGTTGGGCAAAAGAATTCCACCAGGATAGAGCTTCTTCAGTTAAAGTACCAATAGCAAAATTCACCTTGTAGTCTTCGGTACAGTTGCTACTGGAAAACACTGATTCAGTTCGCTAAACAGTGGATTAGTCAAAAGCTATTCTTGACTTTAAAGTTGATAGGTTGGCAGCTCATGAACTCTTTGTAGTTACACTTTCTTGCTACAGGAGTTTCTCTTTCTCTGGTGTTCCTATTGGTATTGTCAGCATTTGCCATTGTTGGAGCTTGTGCTTCCAGAGCTGCGGTAACACTGTCAGTAACTAGTTTCCTGATGGCAGCTTGAGTCATAGCTGGTGCTTTAGTTGTTGATGTCCTTTTGGGAGGCATTCTATCAACATAAGACAACACGTAATAAGAATGATATCATAAGTCTTAAAATGCTTAAAATGCAATGCTTATTTTTGAACTTTAAGCATTTTTAACAATAGTGATATTGAAATCATAGATACTTATTTGATATGGATTCTAACAAGCATCTGATTTATTAGAAGTCATGGTATGATTCATAATATGACGACAGAGATAATGATGCATATTATTAAAATTTCTCATGTATCGTTATCTCTAGGGTTAGATATAGGATGAATAATATAAATTGGTAATATGAAACAACAAGGTATAACGGGATCACCATTGTATTATATCATGAACAACTTGCCTTTGTAATGTACATAGTAAGAATTTGACAAGTGTTGTTATTTATACCACCCATCCCGTGGCTAGGTTCTATCAAAAGCTATAACTAGTATCTAATCTAGTAGGTTCCGTTGTCCTTTTGGCTTATCTGTTCATGTTGTTCATAGATTGGCATCCAGAAGACCCCCCTTTCTTATATGCGTGGTGATGAACCTGGAGATTCTTCGTTGATTTGTTCTAAGTAGCAATCTCGTTGAAGCGAGCCAAAGCATTATTGTCGTTATTTCCATTTGCTTTCTTTGTAAGTTTAGCAATTTGAGTACGAGATTCTCGGGTTCTGCTTCAGCAACTCCCTTGCTTCCAATCCACGATTGTCATAATACTTTTAGTAGTTCACACAGAGGCCATTTATATGACCATTCTTTTTTATTATTCATATAGTGCTTTAATGCGGCCGAGGTGAGAGAGTTTTTCTAGGTGATTTAAAATTTCCCAATTTGCCCTCGTGAGTTACTGACTTGTCTTACGAGAGCTTCTCCATATGCTTCAAATGCATTGAGGTTGGCCTGTAGTAGAGGAGATGAGCGGTCACTGCCTCCGTTTTCTTAAGTGGCTTTTAGTTCCTCAGGAAAGAAAGAATTCTTGAGGATTATACATTGGAGTTATCATTGAAGAATGGAGGCATTAATAGTTGGACTATGAATAGGTGATTCTTATAGACTTAATATGCTTGCCAGGACATTTCATATGTGGGGTCATCATGAAAACTGTGAAGAGTTGGTGACAGTTATTTGAACTAAACAAATGAGTTTATTTTGAAGAGGCTTGAATAAGTTTTTCTCTGTGAAGCTGAGATATTGTCCCGGGGAAGCCAGGATATAGTCAAGAAAGTTAGAGGAAAAAGCATCCTTAATATTAGAAGTAGGGTGGTTGGGAGAAGACATCACTCTATTAACAACCCAGTGGTAAATAACATAAGTTATTTATATAAGAGTATAATAGTTTATGTATTTTACTTACTATTCGGGGAGATGTTCGTGGCTCAGAGGACCTTTCCTGGGATGAAAAAAAAGTAGTTATAGTTAAGGTTTCAACCTTGTTCTCTATTACCGTGACTCTTGATACCATAAATGTAATAATTTCAATGAGTACAATTATTTCATAGTGGGTTGCGTTGTTATACCATAAATGTAATAATTTCAATGAGTACAATTATTATAGAAAACGTTATTATTGCCCTAGTCTGACACAAAGACCTTGGATAATCAATATCACAAGGAAGTTTCCCCAAACGAGTGCCTTTGCCAAACACCCGCATAGTGATTCAAATGAAGTGAGTTTGGTTACCAGAAAGTATAGGTACAAACAAAGGGGGGAGTTCAGTCCCAAATAGATCTATTCACAGTATTCGCGCTTACATCGAAATGTAATTAACGGTTCATGATAGTGGGGTCTTAATGACAAAAGTTAGGACTTAGGAAATAATGCATCAAAATAGCATACAGCTGGAAAAATACTTGTATTCATGAATTATAGCATGTAGTATTCATGGTTTATAGCATGTATCCCCCTCGCGGGTTTATGAAACATTTCAAAGATTTAAAATGCGAGGCTATGAACTCACCTTAACAGGGAAATCTGATTGATGGCAAAAGTATATCAAGTGAAAGTAACGGCCTCGTCACGCAACCTGGGGTAATATGTCAAGTCTTAGTTTGATTGTTTAGGTTTCAAAACTTTACAGAGTTTAACATACATATTTGATTTATTAATTTATGGAATTATTGTATCACTGTTCGGGCTATCATAATTCAGAGGTCATGCAGTATCGTTTGAGGAGCCAGGGCACTTTAAATCGTAAACCCAGCGAACTCGTCAAAACAAATACCCAAATGGAACCCCTCACATGAAATTCCCTAGTAACGTGATACGATAAGATTTTAAGTTTCTTCAAAAGCTAGTCGATGATAAATTACGTTAGATATATAACGTAATTGATTTATAATGCGTCGATCGATGATTAATAGCGATAAATGTATCGGGTTTTAATAAAATCGAGTCTTATAATATTAATATATATTTTTATAATTTATATAAAAATATTATATTTTATATTTTTAAGTTTGCAAAAATGGCAATAAATACCCTTGATTTATAAACTTTTACAAATTTAGTCCTTTATATATAAAGTATATATAATTTAAACCTTTAACTTTAGAAGTTGGCAAAACAGCCCCTTGTAGTTATAAATTTTGGAAAATGACATTTTTAGTCCCTCTAGTTATAAATTTCAGAAAGTTACGATATATACCCCTATGCATGAAAACATTTGCAAATCAAGTCCAAAATTCATAATTTTGATATTTTTGAAATCCAAAAGAGTTTTGCAGGTCATGGCTTATTAGAATAAGCTAAAATAAGTAGAGTTTACGAGCTTATAGCTTATGGAAATGGCCTGTGAACTAGAAAATCCAAAACGGGTGTTTTGTTTAGAAAAATCAACCCGATGGGTTTAAGCTTTTAAGACACGATTTAAAGTTTATAAAAGTAATATTAGAGCTTATTAGAATAGCTTATCATAAAAGCTTATGACTTTTACTTATAGATTTTATAAAAATGAGCTTTTAGGGTTTTAGGGTGCGTTTGGTTTTAGGAAAAACCAAACTGAGTGGGTTATGGTTCAAAGCTTCTAACAAGAGCTTATATATGATATTAGGAAAGCTTATTAAAGATTTAAAACAGAATATTAGCTTATTGAACAATATTTTGAGCTTAGTTGAGCTTATAAGGGTAGAATGGGTTTATTTGGGTTTGTACGCCTAAGAAATGAATCAAGGACCTTCTTTTCTTGTTTCTTGGCTTTAACTTGCTGAGTTATTCCTTTCTTCTCTTCTATGGCATGGTTAGATCATAACTTTGAGAGTGTTTTGAGTTTAAATGATGAGATATAAAGTTATGTATGTATGCATGTGTATTTATAGTGCTAGGGAAACTTAGAGGCCAAGATTACTTAGAGTAGGGATCAAGGGCTATAGAGTGATGACCAATGAAGCCTAGTGATGAGTATTGAAGGCTAGAAATATAGCTAAGCAATTTGTAAAGGTATGGAGGGGGGTGTGGCATTCTAAGGGTGACAAAGAGGTGACAAGAAGCCTTGGTGGCCAAGGGAGGTGATGGAGGTGCTTGTAAGGTGCTTGGGTGGTTGATTGAGGTGCTAAGCAAGCTAGCAAGGAGGTGACAAGGTATGGTGGTAGCTAATTTGGTTTAAAATGGGTTTAAAATGAAACAAAAGGGTGTCAGGTTGGTTTTGGTTTCGGCTTAGGGTTTTTGGTCTTATTTGAGTTAAGGTTAGGGTTTAGGATAGCTTAAGGTTTATGATTAAGGTTTAGGATTTAAGATTAGGGTTTAGGATTAAGGTTTAAGGTTTAAAATAAAATTAGGGTTTTAGGGTTTCGTTTAGGGTTTAAGGTTTTTGATTATGGTTTAGGTTTAGGGTTTAGAAGTTGTGCATTAAGTGTTTGTACCTTGTGCTAAAGTGGTAGTAAGAAACTAAAGTGATTTAGGAGGTAAAATGACCTAGTTTGGTTTTCTTGCATTATTGACTTGTACATTGGGATTTAAAAAGTTGTAACTTGATTTAGAAGGGAAAAGATATTCAAATATTATGCATTGTATACTTGTATACACGCTTGAAGGCTTGCACATTCATGTTATATGTATACATTACATATAATTAGGGTTTTGATATAAATGTTAATGAATAAAGTCTGTTTTGATATAACGTTGTAAATGTTACGTTAAATGGGTAATGTACTTGGTAAAAATGATATTAAGATATAGACTTGACATATTAGGATGTTTACATGATATAAACATAGATATAGATGGCATTGTTAGGTTGCGTGAGCTCGTTTACTTTAGAGATGAAGTTACGTTGCATAATGAGATAAAGCAAAAATTTCCCTGTAAAAAGGTGGTATATATAATAGATGGATATTACAGTGCATCTAATTTAATAGATGGATAATTACATTGATGAAAATTATGGGTTGTTATACAAAGGCTCAAGATCAAAGATCACACAACATGAAGGAACACGCGTAAAACATAATAAAGACCAAAGATTCAAGAAATCAACGACAAAGCAATCTCAACAAGTCCAAGGAAGCAAGATTCAAGATCTCACCTCAAGAATTTGAAGACCACACATTAAAGGAGATTGTTAGCCTCAAATATGTCTGTGAACATGGAAGCTCAGAATCTGTAGGATACCTCCATAAGGAACCTCGCTTCAGGGGAGATTGTTAGCCTCAAAATACTGAGTCGAACAAGGAAGCTCGGCTACTAATTATGGAAGCACGGTCTTTATATATTAAATGTTGTAATAGGCTAGCATCGGGTATCGGGCTCGTTAATTAATCTAATATTGTATGTGTTTCGAACTAAGGTCCAAAGTAATCCCGAGCCTAACCCATGTTCAAAAACCACATGGCCCAAAGAAAGCCTCATAGGCCAACCCATGTAGGAAGTATAAATACCCTTCTCCAAGTATAGAGAGGGTGTTGGTTCCATTTGTAATTCAACCATTCCATTTTCTTTCTACTTTTTCTCTCTAACTTCTTCCTACTTTTCTTCTCTTATCTCCTATCTTATTTTCTTATGTTTCCATGGTGAAGTGAAAAGTGATTCTGGGTTACTTGATACCTAATAATGACCCTACACTGTTTTCACGTGAGCATTCAGAGTTGGGAGAAAAAGCTAATATAAGTGAATCTCTAAAGTTACAAACCTTTAGGCCACGCCTTTGTGATTACTCATTTGATGAATGGGTAAAAGTAAAAAAAGGGCATACCAACATATACAACTTTGATCGGGAAATCGTGTTCAATGAATGGATTCTAGACAGTTTTGATGTTGAGGAGGAATATGCTAGGGAAATTGGGAATCCATACTCACGAAGATTTGACGAGTACAAACAAGTGTTTGACAATGAGGTTGAACAACTGTCAAATGAGTACACTCTAAGAATTGGAAAAAAAGGGGTATGTCCTGGATGATGTTTGGGAAAAATGTGAGCAATACCATAGAAAAATTATTGATTCTTGGAACGAAAAAGGATTCGAAGAAGATGAGCTATGGCGAAGTGGAGATGAAAAAACTGACTATGAACCACCTTTTGTGGACAGTAAAACTTTTGAAGTAAATAAGTATTCCTTTAAAGGGGGGGGGGCAAATTTTTATATGTATAACAAAACAAGATGATGATGCCTTGCCTTTAGGATGAGTAAATGGCGCAAGATTCAAGGCAATGATTAGAAAAAAGAGTTGAAAGACAAAGGAATTGCCCACGACAAAACGTAGAGTGGGCAAGTGTCTAACTTAAAGACTCATTAATAAACAAAAGTGCTTGTCGGGAGACAACCCATCTTTTGTTTTAATCACTAAATTACATTTCCGCATATTAGTTGGTTTGCATGTTTTACTTTGTTTTGCAGGTTCCAATATCTAGGAGGCAATATTCAAGACCAACTCGACCCATAATTGTGTGGTAGCTTTGCTGATTTAGCAGCATTTACGGCGTAACATACATGGTTACGCCGTAACCTATTCAATTATGATGTAAACCTTCTTATGGTTACGTCGTAAACTTATAAACTAAATTTTAAAATACCACATGATTACGGCGTAACCACTGGAGTTACGCCGTAACCTCTTTTAGCAAAACCCTAAAATAAAGTTTTAACGCATTGCTAAACCTTGTATCTCTAAATGAACTTTGTGGGTATGTTCTCTGGAAACCTTTACGATACTTCACTTGTCCATTTGGGTCACCAAGTGGTTTAAAAGGCTTGTTGCATATGCTAAATGCAACCGTAATTCCTACGAAAGTGAGTTAGGTTTGTATTTCTTGTATATTTCTCTTTGAGCGATTTTATGCTATTAGTTTGTTTTAGTGATCACAGGGGAAAATGAGCTTGCTTAAGATGGATATTTTTTGAATTTCTCCGCCGGCTTATTATATTTCATATGTTCAAAAGCAACTCTCAAGGAAGTTTCTTGTTCTAATTCTACTCTTCCTATTTATTTCATTTCCTTAATGTACAATAGGGACATTGTACAAAACAAGTGGGGGGATGGGAGTAAAATTATCACTTGACCTATTCTTGCCTTCGATTTCCAAGTTTTCTTTGAAAAATGGTGCCAATTTTAAATTTTTTTGACATGTTTTTATTTCTAAACTAGAATTAATCTTTGCCGAATGCACATTACCCTTTATTAATTATTTGGTGAGGTTTAAGCCTGATGTTTCATTTTCATCTCATTATACACAAATCCACCAAAATATTGAGTGTGCCAGTAGTATTGTAGACTTTAGAACTTGGCCTGTACATCATTTCGAGACCTAATTGATTAGCAGGAATAGATGGTTCGAGAATGCAACATTTAGGAATTTACCTAAAAAGCCATTATGTGTGTGTTTATCGACTTGTTACACTGACTTGTGGACCTTCCGTGTTAAAACCCTTTTGTTGCACTCATCATTAGTTTAAGATACCCCTAGTTCACCCTTGTTATGCCAATCTATGTTTTCATCCAATATTATATGTTTTATTACACCATTTTACCTTAGCCAACCCTGTAGTCTATATTATTCTTTGTGTTGAAATCTCTGGCTACCTAAAGTCCATGGTTCAGGAGAATGGTTCGAAGATTGGCACTTTCGTTGTTGATGACATACTATTTTAATCATGGAAGCCCCCCTCCCCCCCTCCCCCGGTATTATCACTTTTGATACTGTTTATCTCAAGTGAAGGGATATGCGATATGTTATATACAAGAGTATTGTAAAAAAGAAAAAGAAAAGGTGGTGCAACTATAAGCCACCTAGTGATATAACTCCTGATGTTGGTTATGTGATTAAAAAACAACTAAGTAGAAAGGTGGTGCAACTATAAGCCACCTAGTGATTATGGTGATGGTGCAACTATAAGCCATCTGATGTTTAAAGGTGGTGCAACTATAAGCCACCTAGTGAAGAATGGGTTAGCATGCTCCGCAAGATCTCATTATTAGCTAACCCATATTGATGATATGATAATATTTTCACATCTGAAAACTTAGACTATGGATGGACAGTAGCCGGTTATGAAAACCTTAAATTATATAAGACTATTTGTTTTGTGTTTTTGTCTTAACGCCAATTAAATGTGTATTCCATGTCTATCCTAACCCTTATAGCACCCAATAAACCCGTGTTATGTCACCCATGTTTCCTTTAAGAATTATTTAGACCCTAACTCTAACTGGTACAGATTTGTGTACTTTTCAAGCTTATGATAGTATACATGCTATGTCTGTGCGATTGAGCGATCACCCCAAGAATGAACACTTAGAATAGTTGAGAGTCGAGTGATTCTTGATCCCTTTTTTGTGAGGTGTTCAGCTTTGATGTTTCTAGAATAAGTCTTTTATAGATTCATTTCTTTGAGTTAAATCAGAGAAATCTTTTTATAAAGTATTCTAACAGGTCTACTTGAGGGCAAGCAGAAGTCAAGTGAGGGGATATTTGATAACATCAAATATTTGATACTTTTTAGTGTTAATTTTCCCCTAAAAATACTTGCAATTGTCTTATAAATACTTGAATTCATAAATTTGATCATTTAGTAATTAGTTGTTTTAAAGGTAAAAAGCAAGTATGTGAAAAGAAACACTGGAAATGTAATGAAAAATGTAGAATACATTCATATCAAGACGATTATTCATTACCTCATATGATAGTGTTACACCGTAACCTATTCAAGGCAAGAAACGTCATTTAGAGATATTACGGCGTAACCACATGCAAGGTTTACGACGTAACATTATTATTATGGAAGGCTAAGTCATCCAAGTCAGCATTATGGCGTAACATGAACACTTGATTATGCCGTAACATCTTTTAGACCTGCAACATGGAAAGTACGCATCAGCAGTTTATGGCGTAAACCCCTAAAAGGTTACGCTGTAAAGTATTCTAAAGTTATAAATAAAGGCCTCATTTAGACACTTTGACATCAACCATTCTACAGCAGTTCAAAGGGGCGAGCAAGGCCTCCATAGCTCAAAGAATCCCATTAGAAGTCTAAGGGAGATCACACTTATCTTATTTTTGCATTAAATCATTCATAACCCTCATCTGTAAGAATTATGAGTTTTCAATCCAAGATTACTTTTATTAATTCTTGCTATGTTGTTGCTATAAGCGGCTAAGCACTTCAAGTGCTGGCCTAGTCATGAATTTACTATCGTTATAATGTTTGTTTCCTGTTAGATTATGGTTTCGTTGGATATCCTTTGACTATCGTGTACCCTTAGGTTTTAGTAGTAATGCGGGTAGTTTAGATCATGTTAATCATGTTATTAGATTACCAATTAAACATGGGATTAGCAAGGTCTAGGAGAATTGTCACTATTCCTATGTAGGAAACTAAGCCAAGTTACCATCCTCTTAACATAATATACTTATAACACAGACTTTTTCAAAGAGGTTAATAGTCTATATAGGTAATTAGACTAGTTCATGGATAGTTTAGGATTAAATCACTATCACTTGGTTTCCCTAGCCTTCATTGACTTTCAGGGTATTCGGGATAACTAAATTATAGTTTAGACTAAAGATATCTATTCAGGTCTGTCGACTTTAGAAACCACTAATGAAACCATGGTGTAATATTGCAAAGGAAAACGTAGTTATAAAGGTAGTAAGGAAAAGGCTGGCTAGCACGCCTCTCTCCCTGATATCTTCTATTGCTTTTACTTTTTGCATATCTTTACTTTTTTATATTTTTTTTAGTGAGATGTTAGATAAAATAAGATTCATTTTACTCTATTGTTATTTTTTTTAATGTTTCTTTGTTATTTTACTTACAATTGGATTTTTTTATTAATTTCATTAATAATTTTATTTTTCATATTTTTTAGTTTTTTCATCTTTTTTATATGTTTTATTTTATTAGATAATTTACACGCGCGCCAATACAACAAAAGAACCACCAGTAAAACAGACTCACCTTGAAAAATATATTATTAGCTAAACCAAGGTCAATAGTCAAGACAAAAAGTAAAAACCCTAAAGACATAACGGAATAAGAAAGCTATGCAAATAAACCACAACCTTGAAACCCCACCGACCCTTTTAAGTCCACTAAAGACCGCTTCCAAAAACCCCAAAAAGACATACAACCGCACCCGAAAAGACCCAGCATTCATAAATCCCCCAGGCGCCGAACCCGTCCCGTACCCCCTAAGCTATTTGAAAGATTAACAAGACCCCAGTATATATTAGTAGATTACGTCAACAATGACAACATCCTTTAGCCTACAACCACTCCTGAAGTCACTACTCAAGAGTTCGTCAATACTAGATTACCAATCTACTATATCCAGCGTGAGAAGCCCACTCACACAAAACGTTCAACACTTTTAACTGTACAAAGCAAAATACCCACGTAGTATCTAACACTGATTTATAACCTTAGAAACAACCCAACAACACACACTTGATTAACAATGTTGATGAATACCAACAACAACGATCTAAATGATGTACAAGATTCATCAATGAAAACTTGAAGATTGCTATGGAGATCAAAACAAGAATCTTAGAACTTGATCTCTCAAAATGGTGTTTGACAATTCTTCTTTGTCAGCAAATATATCCGTACAAAATGCTAAATGAAACTATTAGCCAAGAATGAGAGAATGATCCCATAGATTAGAGTAAATTAAGCAAGAAAAAGGGTGGAGTAAAGCAATTGAAAATGGCATGGCATATCTATCAAGCCACAAATTCAACTGTAGGCCGGTTCTGTTGCAGTATCGAGACCGGCCAGTAATATTATCTACAAACTTGCGCAACAAGTAAACTAAATCTGAATTTTGATTTGAAAAATCTTGAGAGATCATGTGTAATCTTGTAAGATTACTGTTGGGAATAAATCTTCATATTACTTAATAGGCAGAGGCCGAACAGTACTAAAGAGTTAAGTACTGGCCAGAGAAGCACAAAGTTAGTCTAAAAAGCTAAATGGGTCAAAGCAGATGATAGAGAAAGATAAGAAGGTATGGAGAGCTTTCGGACTATTTAGTTTTAAAAATATGATAACTGTTCCTAATAGATAGGCAGAATATTGTAAAGTGCACCTGAGTATTTCTATAAAAAGGAGATCCCTAGATAGTGATAGTTAGAACTTTAAGAGATAACGTTTTAGAGAGAAATTGTGATAGCTTTTCAAGGTGTGTAACTCAACCTCAGTACTTAAAAGTACTCGTATTATATATAATATTGAAAGCTGTGAATTTTGTGTTTATTTGTTTGTGTGTGATCATTAACGTGTTTCATTCATAACATTTCTCTAGAGTATAAAGTGTAGATTCCGCATACACGTCCGGGTATACATACAAAGTTCTCAATCTTGTTATTTGGATTCTATGCCAAGGTAACAAACTCTTTATAATCATAAAGATCCCGATCAAGGCGTAGGATCAACAAGTGTATCAGAGCCTGTGCTTAGAGAAACTTTGACTAGGGAAAATGAGTTAGAAAATTTCACAAAACAATTCGAATGAGCAAAACTTCCCATTTCAAACTAGTGAGAGTAATTGAATTGGAAATCAGAATAAAGCAGTACTTCCAGATCCAAGACTTATGCAATATGAAAGGTAAAAGAAACTGGAATTCTTGGGTACCTATTTCCTGTTACAGCAACCAGAATTCAGGTCCATCGTACAGCGTTGAAGAAGACTTGCCCTCAACTAGACTGAGATGAAAAGAATGGCAAGAAGAATGATGACAAAGCTAGAATCCTTCTTCCTCATGCACTCCCAGAAATGAACATCAGCGTTACCTTTAACCAGAATGCTGATCTCAATCTATGCTTTATTGCTATTAAAGCTCGCTTGTGAGGAAATAATGCTACAAAGAAGACTTATAAAGTCCTATTAAAAGCAACAGTATGAAAACTTCAATGCTACTAGCTCAGAATCTTTGGATTCTATCTTTAACAGGCTACAAAAGCTTGTTAGTAGACTGGCCATTCTCGGTGTGGATACTCCTGATATGATTTAAAAAGCAATTTTTTTGAGATAGCCTACCTTCAGAATGGGATACTACATTAGTGGTCTGGATGAACTAACCCGATTGTCCGAAACTATGAACCGATTAGATATGGGTTTGGAGATGATTTGTACAACAATATTTAAAAATTGTTGAACAAAAGGTTAAGAGAACTGTTGCCGCTAATAATGATGACAAGAACTTGGCATTTTTAACCACTTCCAGTCCAAGCAGTACTAATACTGTTAATACTGCTAACACTGGAGTTAGCACTGGCAAGGTTAATACTGCTAGTACTGAAACTAGTACTGCTAGTTTTAGTGATGCCACTGTTTATGCCTTTTTGTCTACTCAACCACAAGGGTCACAACTTGTTCATGAAGATCTGGAGCAAATTCATGATGATGATTTAGAAGAGAGGAACTCAAGTGGAATATGGCATTGTTGAGCATGAGGGCAAGGAAGTTCTATCAGAGAACTGGAAGGAAGATAGTTATTGATGGAAGTAGTACTGCTGGATATGACAAATCCAAAGTAGAATGTTTCAACTGTCACAAAATGGGACATTTTGCTAGAGAATGTAGAGTTCCAAGAAGCAAAGAAAACAGAAATTGGAACCAAGGGAACTCATCAAAAGCAGTAAGGATTGAAGATGCCTCTGAAAAGGCAATGTGTGCTATTGATGGTGGTGGATTTGATTGGAGTGATATGGCAGAGGATGAAGTTCAAGCAAACATGGCTCTTATGGCATTCTCTGACTCTGAGGTATCAAATGATAAAACTTGTTCTAAAACTTGTTTGCAAAATTATGAAGCACTTAAAAAATAGTATGATGATTTACTAGTTAAATTAGATGATACTGCTTTTAAAGCATCTGACCTTAAAAAAGAGGTCTGTCAATTTTATAGAAGCACAAGCTGTTAAATAGAAAAGAATCTGAAGTTTTGTTTTTTCTGAAGAGATGCTTTATTGAAAAGTAAAGTTTTAGTTCATAAGGATAATGCAAATGTGAATAGTTAAGACTGAACTTAGAAAGAAGTTAAGAAAAAAAGCAGGTTTTTGAATATTAAGCTAAGCAAAGTTTGAAAAATCATCTAAAGACTTAGATGCTTTATTAGCAAGTCAGGTAACTGACAAGAGCAAAAGGGGCTTTGGTTACACTGCTGTCCCCTCACCTCATCCCTTAATTCTCAACAGACCAACACCTTTAGACCTGTCTTATTCAGGTCTTGAGGAATTCCAACAACCACTGAAGATAAATGGGGTATGTTCCTAAGGATTCAAGTTTAAAGGCAACTAATGTTGAGATAGAGCGAGTCAAAAAAAATTCTAAGGAGAATACTAATGACTCTTAATAAACACAACAACCCAAGACTGGGTACTTCAGTGCTGCTGTAACGCTCCCCTTAAGGTAGACAAAGAATGGGAAAGAAAAGCTTTTCCATCCAGCTAATAATGTTAGTTTAAGAAGAACCTAAACATGCTAGAGAGTATCTTGATGCCTCGCCAATTGAATTCGGAATTGGGTATCAGAATGAATGAGGAAGAAGTTAGTCTACCCAAAAGTAGAAAAGAAAATACCTACTGTTACTAAGATAGAGTCAGTCAACACTGTCAAACCAAGTAGAAGAACATGTAGGTATGCTGAGATGTATAGGTCACAGAGACCTAGGGGAATCAAAGAAGTTGAATAGGTCAAAATCTCAATCAATAAGGAGTTAAACTTTGTTTTCAATAACTAAGGCATGCTTTATGTGGTAACTTTGATCATATTCAATAGAATTGTCCTAATGCATATAAACATAAGGTTCCAAGAGTGAGTCTAATGAGGACAGGCCTTAAAAACTACTGTCAAAAATACAAAACCTCTAGTACTGCTAGGTCCTGTTAACACTGTCAGACTGCTTAGTACTCTAGGTCTGTTAATACTGATTATAGGCCTTATAATACTGCTCCACGACCTAGACCAACCAGTTATCTTGGTGCTAAGGTCAAAGACTCATATTCAAAATCAAGCAAAAGGCCCCTTTTACAAGAATACATCAATAACAAAAGTCTAATATACAAAAAAATATAACTGCTAGACAAGCTATTAATTCTGTTATAGGCCAAAAGTTATACTGTCAGGGCAAAGGGATTCAATGCTGTAAGGTCTCCCTCAGCATGTTGGGTTTGGAACCAAACAAACCCATATGGTGCATCATTAAACCTTGTAAACCGTATACTTATAAAGATGCACGAGCAGATCCAAGTCAGTAATGGCTTGGTCCCCAAAGGTAACTAACTTCAAAGTTTTTGAGTGTGCAAGCAATATTCCCAGTTAAATGAAAACAGGTTTTGAGGATATGGATGCTCAAGGCACATGTGTGTGGCAGGAAAACATAAGCTCACCTTTTATTAGATTTTTAAAGAATTTGAATGGCGGATATGTTACTTTGGTAGAGGATGCAAATGGAGGAAGAATCACTGGTAAAGTACTATCAAAACAGATCAACTTGATTTTGCAAGAAGTTATACTTTGTCAAAGAGGTTGAAGTTTAACCCTTTTTAGTGTCTCCAATGTTGTGACAAAAAAGAACGAATGTTCTTTTATATCTGATTCCAGAATGTCTTGTTTAGTCTCCGCAATATTAAGTTGCCATGATGAAAGTCAAGTACTACATAAAATTCCTAGACAAACAATATGTACAGATTTGATATGACAAACATAGTTCCCAAAGAAGGTTTAACTTGCTATAGTTGGCAAAGCTACATCTAGGAATCAATGTTATGGCATAGGAGGCTTGGTCATGTCAATTCAAAAATATTAATAAACTTGGTAAAAGATAAAGCTAGTAAAGATTTGCCTTTAAAAAGGTTTTTGAGATGACCAAACTTGTGCTTGCCTAGTAGCTAAAAGGCAGATCAACATAGAGCCTCTTGAAAGACAAGGCCTTTAGTCCTCTACTCAGCCATTATTTATGCTACATATGGATCTTTTTTGGTCCAACTTTTGATGAGTAGCTTAATGCATAAAAAAATATTGCTTGTAGTTACTGAAGATTTTTAGTAGGTTTTTTCATGGGTTTTCTTTTTAAGAAACTTAAGGATGCAAACTAGTTGAGAATCCTTCAAACACTTTATTAAGGAAATAGAAAAACATATGGAAAAAAAAGGTTAAAATTATCAGAAGCTACAATGGCTGAATTAAAAAACAGTGATGGTGATGAGTTCTGTAGAGAAAAAGTATAAGAGAGAATATAGTGTACAAGGACAAACCTCAACAAAATGGTGTAGCTGAAAGAAAGAATAGGACTCTTATTGATGCTGCTAGATCAATGTTAGAGCCGATTCTAATTAGCCTACAACTTTTGGCAGAAGCATTTTCTACTGCTTGCTATGAACAAAATAGGGTCTTAGTGGTCCAAGCCTCAAATAAAACTCCATATGGAACACTTTTAGGGGGTATCAAACTCAGCTATAAGGATTTAAGAAAGCCATTTGGATTGTCATGTTACAATTCCTTAAAACCTTAGATTAAAGTTGGGGCAAGTATGATGGCAAAAGTGATGAAGGTTTTCTTTGTTTGGTATTCTTTTAAGTAGCAAAGCTTTTAGGTATAACAACATTAAACAAGAAAGTGCAGGAAAGACTGTGCATGTTGGGTTCTAAAGCATAAACTAAGGTAAAGGAATGGTCCCAGTGGCTGTTGAACTTGGAATATCACTAACCAACTCTATGAAATAAAGTGCCAATAAGCTGCAGGGACTTTGTTCTAATGTGTTACTGCAGGTATATCAAGAAGGAGTGACCCAGCATATCCTCTCACAAGATTTCAAGATTGTATTTTCATGCCAATTTGGAAGGATGCTTCATACTTTGAAGATGTTTCCCTCCAATCTGTTGATGATGCTCAATTACAAGATCAAGAGATAGACTCATGATGATTGCAGTTTTCAGGATGATGGTATTGATGATACCAAGTTAATACAACGAGCTCAAAAGATCCACAAGTTAATACTGGTAGTAAGAACTTAGTACCTGCTGCACCTGAAGTTAAAACGCTGTTACTATCTAAGTTTAATGGAGACAATTCCCTACAATAAAGACACACAAGAGGTAGGAACAAAGGCATTGGAATATAGGGATCTTTCAACCATCTTATGCGTTTCTTCACATAAATGCGCAATAATCCTTTATACAAGAATCCACAAGATCATCCAATTGATCATGTGATTGGTGAGTGCATCTTCAGCTCAACACCCAATTGATCATGTAATTGGTGATGTACAATCAACTGTTCAGACAAGAAGAATGACCACTTCTTACTCTGAATCTGGATTCCTTAGTACCATTTATGAAGGAAAGACTCACCAGGATCTACATACTTGTCTTTTTGCATGTTTCTTATCACAAGAAGAACCAAAGAGAGTGTCTAAAGCTCTGAGTGATCCTGCCTGGGTTGAAGCAATGCAGGAGGAACTCTTACAGTTTAAACTTCAAAAGGTATGGGTTCTTGTTGATTTACCTAAAGGACAAAGAGCTATTGGTACAAAGTGGGTCTACAGAAACAAGAAAGATGAGAGGGGTATTGTCATCAGGAACAAAGCAAGACTTGTTGCTCAGGGACACACTCAAGAAGAGGGCATAGACTATGATGAAGTCTTTGCTCCTGTGGCTAGAATCGAGGCAATCAGAATATTTCTTGCTTATGCTTCTTTTATGGGATTCACAGTCTACCAAATGGATGTCAAAAGTGCTTTCTTATATGGTCAAATTGAAGAGGAGGTTTATGTCTGTCAACCTCCAGGCTTTGAAGACCCTGACCATCCTGATAAAGTCTATAAAGTTGTGAAAGCACTATATGGACTTCATCAAGCACCCAGAGCTTGGTATGACACATTGGCCACTTATCTCTTGAGCAATGGATTTAAAAGAGGCCAAATTGATCAGACTTTATTCATCAAAAGTCAAAAAGGCCATATCTTGCTTGTTCAAATCTATGTAGATGACATCATTTTTGGATCTACCAAGAAGGAGCTTTGTGAAGAATTTGAGAAACTTATGAAGGATAAGTTTCAGATGAGTTCTATGGGAGAACTCACCTTCTTTTTGGGGTTGCAGGTTCAACAGAAGAAGAAAGGCATTTTTATCAGTCAAGATAAATATGTCCATGAGATTTTGAAGAAGTTCAACTACACAGATGTGAAGTCTGCCTCCACTCCCACAGATTTGGAAAAGCCCTTGGTTAAAGATGCAGATGCTGATGAAGTTGATGAACATCTTTATAGATCCATGATTGGATCTTTGATGTATCTAACAGCATCTAGACCAGATATCATGTTTGCAGTTTGTGCATGTGCAAGGTTTCAAGTTTCCCCAAAAACTTCCCATCTTTTAGCTGTCAAAAGAATCTTTAGATACCTTAAAGGCAAACCATCACTAGGTCTTTGGTATTCTAAGGATTCTCCATTGGAGTTAGTTGCTTACACTGATAGTGACTATGCTGGAGCTACACTTGATAGGAAGTCAACCACTGGAGGTTGTCAATTTTTGGGAAATAGGTTAATTTCTTGGCAATGCAAGAAACAAACTGTAGTTGCCACTTCTACAACTGAAGCTGAATATGTGGCTGCTGCAAGTTGCTGTGGACAAGTTCTCTGGATCCAAAACCAATTGCTTGATTATGGGTACAATTTTATGAACACTGTTATTTACATTGACAATACCAGTACTATTTGTATCATAGAAAATCCTGTTCAACACTCTAAAACAAAACATATAGAGATTAGGCATCACTTTATAAGAGATTGTAATACTAAAAAGTTGATTCAAATGGCAAAAATTGACACTCAACTTAATGTAGCTGATCTTCTTACAAAAGGTTTTGATGCTGGTAGATTTCAGTACTTGGTTTCAAGTATTGGAATGCTCAATCCCTAAGGCCCAAATCTCTTGTTTGTTTTGTAAAGTTTGTTAAATGTTAGTACTGTTAGTTATTTGTCAATTAATACTGCTAGGTCTAATTAGTACTGCTAGTTATATTTAAAACTGTTTGTTAAAACTGTTACTTATAATTAGTACTGCTAGTTATATTTAAAACTGTTTGTTAAAACTGTTACTTATAATTAGTACTGCTGGTTATTTCTATGTATCCTTGTTAATCCTGTGAATAACACTTAATACTGTTACACAAGAAAAATGTTTGGATTATGTTTTTCTTGGTTTTAAGCTAACTTTTTCAGGATAAACAATGAGGTGTCAAATTGGTTACTCCATAATGTATTATTTGAGGGGAGGAAACATGTTGGCTGTTCTTAAAGTGTGGGTTGTTACACCACACAACAAATGGTCCTCAATTCACCATGTCTAATAGACATCAAGAATTGACTAGTCCAGAGCAAACGGCTACTGGTAAAGACTTCCCAAATCCGTTGATAGTTGATAGTTTACTCAAAACTATATGGTCCTCAATGCACCATGTTTTTACAATGAAGCATTGGCTAGTCCAGAGCAAACGGCTACTGGTAAAGACTTCTCAAATCCGTTTATGGCTGGTAGTTTGCCAAAAACTACACTTTGTGTGAATTTGTGAGCTAAAACAACAGAGAGAATTAGTGAGATCAAAAACAGAAAGAGAGCTGTGTGAAAAATAGACAGAGTGAAAAGTGAGCCAAAAAGAATTGAGAGATGAAAGTGTGAGCCTAAAAACAGAAAGAGAGATTGTGTGAAGAGTTGCTTTTAGTCATACAAACTTTTGGAGTTTGTACTGCTTATGGGTGGAGAAGTTAATACTGCTAGGCATATTTTAGTACTGCTAGGCCAAAGTTAATACTGCTGAATGACCGTTAGTACTGTTTGGGCCTAACAAAATTTTTATTTATTAATAGAGCCGTTGAGATATTTCCGCCAAATACCTATGGAATAGGGGTTTGACCAATTGGACTTTCGTGCATCTACTATATATTCATTTTATTTATTCACGAAAACTTCAACTTTATTATTATTGGTCAACAAATATCTCTCTGTTTTCTCTATTAAATTGCAATTAACTTTCTCCAGCCCTCTTACTTACATACACGATCATATCCCACTCAATTTCACACAACTTTAATCATGGCAAGTTTGGATTTCTGTGATAAGCATAACATGGTAGCATTTCTGGAAAAATCTTCGGGAAGTGCAGGGTTTCATCAGATAATAGATTTCCTCAATCGAAGTCATATTTGCTATGCACTTACCAAGAAGCCAGAGGTGTGTGTCTCCTTTATAAGACAATTTTGGAGGACTGCTGAGACTTTAACTGATGATAATGGAGAAGGCATGTATATGCTACTATTGATGGTCATCATTGTCTATCACTGAAGCGTTCATTTACGGCGACATCTTAAGTTGCTAATCAAGATGTGTTTCTTCTATTCCAAACTAAGTGATTTTGAGCAATTGGCGCTTATAGGCTATACATGATCAGATAAGTTAACCTTTCAAAAAGGTTGTCTTTTCACCTCAATGGGGTTTTTATTCATAATATTCTCCATTGTTAAGCCCAAAGAGTCTGCTTGGGAAGCTGGTTTAGTAGTAATATTGCAGCTGCTGTTATTATGCCTTGCCACCATAGATAGTTTAATTTTTCTAGGATGATTTTTGAGCACATGGTGTCTAATATCTCTAGTCCCATAAGTTTTTGTTATACCCTAGGTTTATACGATATGCTAGTTTATGCAGAAGGAAGGAAACACAGTTTCAACAACATACTAGAACCTATCATGTTCCCTCTCTATCCATGAAGGTGTTTAGCAATACGAAGAGGCCTACTAAGGGATTTTCAGGCCAGGAGGTTGCTCTATTCCCCACCATGTTAGATGATCCTGAACCCTCAACTTCACCTTCCAGTAATCAAATTTCACCATTCCCCTTACCACTTTCCACCTAAGTCACCGGAATCCTACCTTGCCTCATACACCTATCACCTACACAACTTACCTACTCAAACCTCTCACCTACCTCAACCTCACCACTACTAAACTATACAATTACAACCTGGACCAGAACGACAATAGTTCTGCACCCCATAAAACTCACTTCTATTATGCTGTTCACTCCACATGGAAGTGATGAGGGTAGTTTGAAACTTCAAAGAATTGTGAATTGGTTCCACACTTTATGACAGGATTGGAGTTATAGAGGCTATGGACTTGATGAAGATCCAAGAAAAACTTAACAGTTTCATGCTTTTTACCAAGCTTTTATTTCTCAGGGTCAAGAAGCTAGAGTCTCAGATAAAGATTGGGAAAGCAAGGAAACAAGCTAGGGTTGTTCTCTCAGATGATGAAGCCTTTGCGGATGATTCTTCCAAACAGGAGAGGAAGTTATTTGATGAAGAGGTTCAAGAAAAAGCAAGTACTGACACTGAATTATTCATTCAAGAAGTGACTCCAACTGAAATCATTCAAGATCAAGAGGGCAGTGAAAACAGCATAAGTGTTGAATTTTAGTATTGCTGGTGCAAAGAAAGATACTACTGCTGAAGAAGTTCCAATAGTTAGTACTGCTGAGTTGGATATTAGTACTGCTGGAGGCACTGTTACCTATGTAAGAAAAAGTGCAGAGAAAAGACCAAGACAAGATAAGGGTAACGCTATAATGTTTGAAAAGAGCCAAGAAGAAATCAAAAGAAGGGAAACTTGAACAAGAAAGATAAGTTATGCTGAAAGCAAGCAGACTTGAAGAGCCAAATGAATGAGGAACAAAGGCTCTAAATTGTAGAGATGAGAAATTGCAAGGCAGTGGATTGTAGAAGAAGGAAAAGAGCTATGGATGAAGCTAAGTCTACAAAGAAGATTGACTGGAATGATCCTTCAATCATTAGATATCATACTCAAAAAATGAAACCAAAGACAGTTGCCCAAGCAAGAAGAATATGATCAAATATTTGAAGATTCAAAGGGGAACTTCAAGATCAGTGACTTCAAGGGAATGTCTTACAATGACATAAGGCCAATCTTCGAAAAGATTTGGGATTTTAATCAAAATATTGAGCCAATGGATACAGATCATGGAAGTGGAAAGCAAAAGTCTCCTCAAAAATCTCCTGAGAAGTCTCCTGCAAAAGAAAAGTCTCCTGAAAAGGTTGTGGAAGAAGAGATTGATACACAAGAAGAGTTGACAGAAGGTGTTAAAGAACCTGGAGCCAAGAGAAAGAAGTCCATTCCTAGAAAAAGCACAAGGAAGAGACAAAAGCTAGAAGAAGATGCTGAAGATAAGATAAACTCAAAAGGATATTTTTGGATATAGTACCAAGATGAAGAGGCTCCTATGAGGTTCGTGAATCTATATCTTAAAGATCCTCATTATGGATGGAAGACATGATGTTTTGACAGAGACTTTCATTGTTATATCAATTATTCATGAGGAGATGAGGTGGAAGTCAAAGAATTATAAGATACTTAGTGAAATGCTTGAAATTTTGATAGTTTGGTTGTAGAAGAATTATACAGATTGGTCAAGAATAGGTATAGTGCTTCTAGTCCAGAAGGTTTTGATCTGATGCTTTGGGGAGATCTACACACATTGTTTGAACCTGATGAAGAGGATGAGATTTGGAAAGATCAGCATGAATACAAGTTGCTAAGCTGGAGATTATGTGATTTTTGTGGTATCCATATTTTGCTGATGGAAAATGGATATTTTGTATGTCCAAGATGATGTTGTGCTTGTGTTCACCGAGTAGAAAAGTCATCCTTTAAGCCAAGAGATGTTAACAAAGATGTTAAGTAAAAAATTGGAGGTAGATCATGAGAGCTCACAGGCATTTGAACTCCTCAGGTTTATAAGATCTCAAGTTCAGAAGTGACAGAATTGTTTGAAAGAATCATCAGCAGAGAAAGAAGACTAGAAGAGTTTATTCAGAAGAAACTTGATGATTTGAAGGACAATCACAAGTTTAGGGGAGGATTGTTAGGAATAAATCTTCATATGACTTAATACTGCCAACAATACTAAAGGAGTTAGTACTGCCGTAAAGTTAGTATGCCAGGTTACTTAATACTGCTAGTGGAAGGAGTTAGTACTGCTAAATGGTTAAAGCTGATGAACTGAAGATAAGAATGCATGGAGAGTATTTCGGATATTTTTATTTGAAATTGTAACTGATCCTAATGGATAGGTTGATTATCTTTATAAAGGGAGCTCTTGTATTTCTTGTAAGGGGGGAGATCCCAAGTGTAGTGTAAAGTAGAACTTTTAGAGATACATTTAGAGAAAATTTGTAATAGCTTCAAGGTTTGTAACCCCAGTACTTCAAGAGTACTCGTATTATTTAATAATATAGAAGCAGTGAGTTTTGTGTTCATTGTTTGTTTTTGGTCATTACTGTTCCATTAATAAACTTCTCTAGAGTATCAAAGTGTAGATTTCGCATACACTTTGGTATACATACAAAGTCTCAATCTTTGTTATTTTGGATTCTTTCAAGGTAACAAACTCTTTATATCATAAAGAATCGATCAAGGCGTGGGATCAACACGTACCAAGTGATCTAGATACTAGGATAGCTCTCCATATCGTGTTTTATATATCTGGGTCAATAGGATCACAAATAATGTTCTACATTTGCCTTTAGATTAGTGAGCTTAGTTGGACTAGCAGGTGACCCTTCGACCCAATGAGTAAGTTCTTAATCAATTGGTAAAGACTTGAACAGTGAACTACCAATATATAAAATACCGTCAAGCAGTAAGTGGGTAAAGTCCCGACGGGCTAGGTTTTAACAAGATCACCATTGCTTTAACCCCTAAGATAGATTACAATTAAACTAAAGGATGCTTTAATTGTAACAGGATTTAAAACGTGTCTAGGTCTTAGGAAGAAGTCCTGCCTAAGTCTTAAGAATGATATGTCGCCTCGAGATAAGCACTCATTGCACTAAACAAACAAACCAGCGTTTAATCGGATTTAATATGGCTAATACAGTTTTCTATCATTTAGCTTGACCGCTCTTTTATCTTCTGATTATCTTCTTGCGTGATTATTGTGTATTGATTTGATTTAAGTCGCCACTAAACCTGTGCCAATCTCTTAGGCTGAAAAAACCCCTTGTGTTCATTAGAAAACTAGGTTTAACATAGGTTTAACGTTAATTAGAATTAACTAGACTAATTAATTAATTAGAATAAAATACTAATATAATATACGGTTAACTTTCTCGCTCTTAGTGTTCGACACCCTACTTACCATGAAAACGTCTTAAACGAGTACACTGCCCGTTTAAAGTGTTGTTTTAGGTTAAGTCGGCTAAATATACTTAAAACTTTGTAAAGTCAATAAAGTACCACTACCAGAAGCACATTAAGTTTTTGGCGCCGCTGTCGAGGAGTGAAAATTGTTTAATCTTTATTTTGTTGGTGTTTTTAACCCTTAACTTAGAATAATTTAATTAGCATAACTTAATACTGTTTGTTGTGTGTTTAATTGTTTGTTTAAATTTCTGCATTATTTAATTATTTTTCAAAATACTATGTTCTGGTCGAACCCCTGATACGGCGTATCCTTTAGTTGGATACAATGTATCAAACTTTCTACCTAGATACAGCATATCAATTTCTGCAGTCTAACCAACGTACCTTGTTATTCTAATACGAATACGGCAATATTCTGCCAAAATCAATACGACTCTTGACCTTCAACAGATCCTACGGCATATTCAAATCAATTGATTACGGCGTATTGATCACCTGATCTAGTAGCAGTATTGATTTTTCGTTTTCGATTTTCCTTATTTTTTGTGTTCTCTCCTGAGGGCACATCCTACTGTAGAGTAGTTGTTTGTTCTTTATACTCGAGAAAAACGTTTGATGAAACAGGAACTATGACAAAACCTGCCTCTGAAGATGACCTTCATGGTTAGGATAATACTACACATAGTGCCAAATTAAATGCTAAATTCAAGATCGGTGAAATTTTTTTACAGATATTACGAGATAATACCTTTAATGGAGTAGACAAGGGTGACGTCATCGACCATATGGAAAAAGTACTTGAGATATCAGAATGGATTAAAATTCCTGATGTAGATCATAATCGAATCCGATTGCACATTTTCCTAATTTCGTTTAGTTTACATGCAAGGGAATGGTGGAATAATGAGATTAAAGGTACAACCACCACTTGGAATGAATTGGGTGAGAAATTTTTCTTAAATATTATCTACTATCCCATACTTGTAATAGTAAAATCCCAGATGACTTGGACAACGGGACCGACTATCTTGAATTTTTAAATTGGCTAGGATCGAAATTTAAAAATCATTGGAACATGGATAGAAACACTAAGAACGGACTATGGGATTTTTTTATGTTAAGGAATGTAATGATAAGGGATCAATAAGCGACACCGAACCAAGTATAGACGAATGCGACGAACCCTACAATAAAAACAAAAAAATCCATGTTCTGACTCGTTCTCTAAGACCTATCTAGATGCATAAGAAGGGAATGGAATCTACAATTTTGATGAAAGCAATCAGTATTCCCCTTAAATACCAATTCCTGCTGAGTGTGACATCAGGGATCCAAATGAACTATGCAAATCTAAAGAATTCATGATCGTCCGATACTCAATAGGGTCTGATGAAGAATTCATTACCCTTAGTCCAAGCAAATTTAACACTTGGGAAAAACCCATGGGAGCATGTCGTGCATCTACCATGACCTTTTTAATAAGAAACATCACGGATGGCACGTGAAGCGCACCAAGTAGACGAGTGAAGAAAAGAAAAAGTCTAACTTAAAGACTGGCTGAAAGAAAAGTGCTTATCGGGAGACAAACTGGTTGTTTTTAATTGTTTATGGTTTATTTTAAAATTGTTTGTCGAGTCTGTCTTCCCAGACAATCCATACGGCGTATCAAACCTCTATGGATACGGCGTATGGACTTGTCTGGACGTTATCAGTCTTTAATTTTCTGTATTTAAATTTCTTAACTTTAAAATATTTGTTTTTACATTATGCAATACGGTGTATCTATGGGTTTGGGATACGACAAGGATACGGCGTATTGACTACCTGTATAGTATGTGTGTTTATTTTTTTGCATTGTAACCATTGTAAAACGAGATAAGAATTGCACGTTTTGTCTTCTAAACTTTTATGCAGGACCTTGTTGTAACAAAATCAACGAATTAGTGATGGTATACTCTGGAAAAAGACGTGTGTTGAACTCATACGTGCATTTTGACGCCTCTTCAACACACTTTTGCTCAGGAACTCAAATTGGAGAATCATCTCGAGCAAAATATCAGGGGAGTTCCTCGTTCTAATTCTATTTCCCATTTTTTTAATTGTTTTGTCTATACACCGAGGACATTGTATAACTTAAGTGGGGGATGAAGAATTAGAACGCCTGCTTGTCCTTTCTTTTACAAATAATATGCTATATGCTTAAAATTATGCCAAATTTAAAAAAAAATTAGCATACTTTTGTAAAAATTACTAGTTACATAACCTCGCGCACAAATAACCCTTAATGTCAAATTGTGAGAATTAATCCTATTCCGTTTCCAAAACGTTTACCGAAAATTCCACAAAATTATGAGTGTGTCGGTGATGTAGTGGACTTTAGAATTTGGCTTGGTATATGACTCGAGACAAAAATAATGAGTACTATTGATAAGTGTAAAATACACATATCCGTTAACACAAAAAATGACCCTAAATGACCAAGAACATACTAAAAATGGCAAAGATATGCTTGTTTTTGTGTTTTGTGTATGCAAGTACGGATATATCAGAAATCATAAGAAAACCGCCAAAAAACAGGCAAACACGAACACGAGAACGAAAGAGCGTGCAAGAGCCGGAAGCCAAAGTCAGAAAGGTCAACTATGGTCAAGCTTTAGTCAAAGAAAGTCAACCCTGGTCAATTCTCAGTCAACAAAAGTCAACCATAAAAGGACAAAAACTCCAATATTACCATTTGAGTCCCTCAAGTTTCCAAAAGTTACACAAAAGGTCCCTATGACTAAATGGGCCCTTAAAACCTTTAAAACCTTACCCGGGCCCAATACCCTAAAGCCCATTTCCCTTTTATAAAAGTCCAGGGACTTGTTCTGCCAATTTCAAAACCTTACATCACTTCCTATACAAACACAAGGGTTAAACTTGCCATTACCCCAAAGTTTAAAAATGTTTATCCGTTTTCAGTTATAAAAAAGGCGCCAAGTTAAAACACTATTCATTCATCCCCTCCGTTTCACCATCAGTCAAAAACAAAGGGCTTCTCAAAATTGAAGGGTACAAACTACTATTCAAGTGATCACAAACATGATGGCAGGGTTAGATTTGTCAAATCAAGCACTCTCATTGGCTCACTTAAGCTAAGAAGATACGTGGCAGGAAGAAAAGCACAAGGGGATGTTGATTTTACTCTTAAAGCACTCACACAACAAAAAAAATGTCACATCAAAGGATTGCCAGCTAGCAATCCTATGTGAGGTGTTAATAGTATTATAACGAGCTCAAAAGAGAGATCCAATGTGATTGAAGGATTTGTACGGACTAGATCAAAAGGAGCAGTGGGCTAGCAAGGAGGCATAGAATGTTAGCTTCAGGCTATATATAGCCCTCACTATCACACACACACACACCATCTAGTTAGTGAGTAGCTTTTAGTTTTAGCTTAATTTTCAATTATAGCTTATGTAATTTCTTTCAACTTTTGTAATCTCTTTTCAAGTAATGTAATGAAAGTTTTATGTTAATAAATTAGTTTTACTCTTAATTAATCTGTCTCAAGCTCTTTTGTTTACTCTAATAAGCTCTCACTTTTTCTTCATAAATAAAAGATAAAGCTCATATAGAATCTCAATAGCTCTATAAGTCTTTAAGCTTATTATTGGAGCTTAAACACAACCTTAATAACACCTTAACTCTAAAATTCAGAAGTATATACCTTGTACTTATTAGATTTTTAGTAATGGAAGGAGAGCTAAAAGGGCGGGATTCATGGGTCAATCACGATTATCTAGGATAGCAACGAGATGTTGATAAGCTCTAAGAGCATTTCAGCTTCTGTTTAGCTGAAGCTTTGGTTAGTCTTCTTTTAAAATTCCTTGCTTCTTCATTTCTAGCTTAATTAGTGTGTTTAATCTAGTTATCTTCTAAATTGCTTATATGCTTATGTTTTTAGCTCTAATTGTGCTTTTTGTTGTTAGTATGCTTATTAATCTTGTTTATTAATCTGTCTTTAGTTAAATTAGTTTAGATCTTTAAGAAGTTTTTCATTTTTGTCTTATAAAACTCAAAAACCAAAAATAGTAAGCATAGTGTTAAATCTTATAATTTAGCTTAATTCAGTTGTTAATTTGTGTTTAATTAAGTTGTTATAAGCTTATAGTAATCTGGTAATCTAGTTTTAATAAGTAGATTTTAGTTTTATTAGCTTAGTCAAAATCTGTCATGATGTTATGGGGGTTTGGTATAGTGAGTTTTGACATTTTATAAAAGTCAAAGCTACTTTGAAATTTCTTATTGGTTAGTTAGATTAGCATATTTGATAAGATTTTGAATAAAATTGATAAATTAGTTTGATCTTATGATGATTTTATGGCTTATTTTAGTTAACTGTGCACCAGGGCATTTTTTCTAGTTTACTTAGCTTGTGAAAATTTAATCCAAGCCTTTCTAGGCTTGGATAGTGCTTGATTTGTGTTCACACACTCTAATTGAGTGTGCCAAGTGTAGTGGTTACTACTAAGGTACCCTGCATCTTTGTTTTTACTCTTAGCTAAATGCATCAGCAGAAGTAACACTAGGTTACTACTGCTGCCCTTTTTGGTTTCATTTTACTTAAGTAATTGTAAGAGTTAGGTTCTTAAATTCAGTAGGATTTTAGTTTTCTTATAGCTTAATATAGAGTAGCTTTTATTTTGCATTATCTTGCTTAATTTCTAGATATAAGTTGCTGTCAAAAGTCATTAAAAAGCCTAAAAGACCAAAGACAGTAGGTATAGTTTAAGTGCTTTAACTTTTGATTTCTCAGCTTGTAATTATAATTTTTAAGATTGAAACTAATAGCTTATAAGTAGGTTGTTTAGTTCTCATAAGCTTATCCTTAGTCTTAGATTAATGAGATTTTTTAGCTTAAATAGATTTTGTGCTTTTTGAGTTATAATCTGAGTTTGGCACCTTAATCATAAATTTTAATTGTCTTCCAGTATTTCCAGCTCAAATCTCTTTTCATAATTAGATTAAGCACATCATTAGCTTTGTAGAACATCTTTTGTTTTTATATTTGAGCTTAAAATGAAGAGTGCAAATGGTTGAACGTCAATTCACCACAAAATTAAAGAATGTTCAAACCGATTGGGGTGGTGAGTTTCGCAATTTAGCTTCGTTTTTCTCTTCGCTGGGAATTATTCATCGGAGATCTTGTCCTCATACAAGTGAGCAAAACGGCTTTGTTGAACGTCGCAATCGCCATGTTGTGGAGACCGGTCTTACTCTTCTTGCTCAAGCATGTGTTCCTCAACGTTTTTGGCATTATGCTTTTGATACTGCTGTTTACCTAATCAATCGCATGCCCTCTCGCACATCAACAAACAAGTCACCTTTTGAACATATATTCAAACGGTCTCCCGACTACTCTTTTCTTCGTGTCTTTGGGTGCCTATGTTTTCCCCATCTTCGTCCGTACAATCGTCACAAAATGGATTTCCGTTCCACTCCGTGTGTCTTTCTTGGCTACAGCCCCTCCCATCATGGATATCGTTGTCTTGATATCTCTACCGAGCGTCTTTATATTGCTCGACATGTTCGTTTTAATGAAGCACAATTTCCCTTCGATATCCCTAAAACAACTTCCTCACCCCCTTCGAAAACATCTCCCTATTACTACTCGGAATCACCTTATGTAATTCTTACTACTGACCATCCAAGTCCATCTTCACCACGCTCACCGATTTCATCTCCATCATCAATTTCGCATTTGAGTCCAACTTCTCAAACTTCTCTCGAGTCTTCTAATGGTCAACCATCTTCCGTATTGACTACATCAATACCAACACCACCACCACCACCCATCACTCGGCATCGTCCTGCAACTCTTTGTCAAAATCCCAAACAACAGGTTCCCTACAATCCTTCCGCAAATCCTGCTACCGTCCTCCCCACTACCATCATTGAACCAACCTTGTTTACCGTTACCAAAAACTCTCTGGAGTGGCGTCAAGCTATAAAAGAAGTGTATGATGCTCTCATGAAAAATGGAACGTGGTCTTTAGTACCTCGTGCTTCTAATACCAATGTTGTTATCACTCGTTACAAAGTAAGATTTGTTGCCAAAGGTTTTCGGCAACAACCAGGTATTGATTTTCATGAGACATTTAGCCCGGTTGTCAAGTCGACAACTATTCGAGCTGTTTTATCACTTGCGGTTACTAACGACTGGCCACTACGCCAGTTAGATATTCAAAATGCATTTCTTCATGGAAATATTTAGGAGCAGATTTATATGAAACAGCCTCCGGTGTTTATTGATCCACAGCGAACAAATCATGTATGTTTGATTCATAAGTCTCTTTACGGCTTAAAGCAGGCCCCACGTGCTTGGTTTGAGCGTCTCTCCAAGGCTCTTTTCGATCTCGGTTTCAAAGGCTCCAAAACTGATCCATCTTTGTTTATTTATTCGCATGGTGATGATATCAAATAACGTCTATTTTATAACATCATTTATCCTATGTTATTAACCCATTTTGTATAGTTATTGTAAAGAATTGTTACATAATCGTTTATATTTGAGAATTGCAGTAATTATGGAGAACTTGGTGAATATTAGCAAAAGGCGCACATTCTGGAGCTTAAACGAAGATATTTTAAAGATTAATGATTCTGACAACCAATACGCCATATCCATTAAAGAAGATATTGCGTATCCGTGCCTGCACTCACCAAAGACCCCAAAGGAAAGAAGATCAATACGCCGTATCCAGAAGAACTCAATACGCCATATTCAAGATATAGTATGTGAATATTCTGGAAGATATCAAACGTGGTCCCTACTCCAAGAAAATCCAATACGCCGTATCCAATTCCTTAGATACGCTGTATCGAACCGACTTCCAGACCCTATAAATACAAAACTCAAAAACGAGTTTTAGGTGTGCTAAATTATATTCTCAATACCTAAACCATAAAAGTCGATTTTCAGAGGAGAAAAAGAGCAGAAGAGGTCGAGCAACGTTATCAATTCCATAGGAGACATCATGTAATTCCATATACTTTAGTAATCGTTCAGTTTTTGGTATCATTCGTTAACTCGGTTAGTTTACTTTGGCTAAATAATTGCTCTTGTATTTATTATGACGTTTGAAGGCTAATACCTTCGGGTATTAGCCATTATTATGAAGATCTGAATGTTTGGTATTTGTTTATCTTAATTTCTCGATTTATCGTTGAATGTTTGTTTATGTTTATCAATTTATACTTGTTTATGCGCTTTTGTATGCAACCTATCATTCAACTGGATCTAGTGATACGAACCAAGTAATCTAGAGTCTGAATTGCTCTCCATATAGTGATTTATACATCTAGAATCATAGTTTAACAAATATTGTCCTGCTAAGTCTGTGTCTAAGATACGCTCCGGGCTTAACTAGTTAATTGGATATTGCCAATGGTTTATTGATCTTGTTGACTAGAAGGTGAACCTAGATAATTCAACAAATAATGTTCTGATTCCATTAGATGGTTGGACAAGTGGACTACTAGTGTATAAATCTCCATTAAGCAGTAAGTGGGTAAAGTCTCTATGAGCTAGGGTTTAACAAGATCACCATTGCTTTAATCCCTAAGATAGATTATAATCAGCAAATAAGGATGCTTTATGCGGATGCTTTAATTATGACATAATTAATGTGTCTAGATCTTAGGATGATGTAACGCCTAAGTCTTAAGAATGATATACCACCTCGAAAGAAGAAATCATTGTACTAAATAAACAAACCAACTTTCTAATCGGATTACTAATTGTTAATACAGTTTTCTTATATTTGGCTCGACCGCTCTTTTATCTTTTGTTAATTTGCTTGCGTGGGTTAAAGTGCTTTGAATTGATTGTAGTCACCAACCAAAACGTGCTAGTCTCTCAGGCTGAAAACCCCCTTTTCCTGTTAGAATTAGGATTTGGACTGACATAGGTTTAGAATAGAATAGAATTAACATAGATTAGATAACCAAGATATTAATTAAATTGATAGATTTAACCTCGCTTCAAGTGTTCGACACCCTACTTACCACGAAACTACTATCGATCGGGTACACTGCCCGTTAAAGTGTTGTTTTTGGTTTAGTCGACAAAATATAAATTTAAAACTTGAATCATAAAAATATACACCACACAACGACACATCAAGTTTTTGGCGCCGCTGTCGGGGAGTGAAAATTAATCTTGATTTTTATTTGATGTTTTGGTTTTTAACATTAGATTATATCTAACCCTTAGGAGCAGTGTTAATTAGATTAGTGTATATTCTTGTATATTCTGTAAATTTTGTATATTTGTCTTTAATTGTTTGCTTGTATATTCGTGTGTTTAATTGTTTGCGTATTTAATTGTTTTCTCAATACACTATTCTGGTCGATAACTGAATACGGCGTATCCACTACTATCGGATATGGCGTCTCCAACTTTCTGTCCAATACAGCGTATTCATTCAATAGATTAATACAGCGTATCCACTTCCATTGGATATGGCGTATCGATCATTTGATAAAGTTCTTTTCCATTCTCGAACTTAAAGCCTAAATTTTTTTAATACCTTTCTCCTGCTGGTTCTACTAATAATTTTCTGGTTATTTTTCAGTAAGAATGACAAAGGTTATCAAAGGAGAGTTCTAGAAAATTAAGGATGTTAAGGTTGAAGATGTTTCGCTCGCTTACGATACATCACTTGAAGTTTTCAATAATGAAGTCAATCGATTGAACGGAATGAATGATGATTTATTCACATATGAAGTTAAAGTTGTTAATATCCCATGTGACTCGAAAATGGATGATGATTCGGAGCATGAAGCTGATGATGACATGGGATATGATCCGTCTGATGTTGTATTTACTGAATGGTTGGGATTGAAGTTTTTCAACTACAAGACAATGGATCATTATACTATGAAAGCATTATGGATTTACTGGATCAGAGGAGATGATGAAGTTGAGCTTACAGATGAAGAATCTTCTAATGATAAGGATGATGTGGCTGAAGTCTTCAGGATCGACACTAATTTATTTAACTTTGAAACACCTATGTGTGAGGCATTCAAAGAATTTAACTATCTCTTGCAAATCAATCCAGACTTACTTACTAAGGACATTGAGGGATTTAAGACCTATGAAGATTACAAGGATGATTGGATCTATGAATGGAACAAGGACGTACCATGGGTCGATGAGAAGCCATGGACTAACACTGGAGTTTGGACCAAACCCACACCAGTTAAACATACTTGCAAGCCTTTCAACTATAAAACTGGATGTTCAGAATGGCCAACATGTAGTTGGAAGGATGATGGATACTGTAATGGAGGAAACTTACCCGGAACTTACATTATTGGAAACCAACTCCATTATCAGGATTACGAGTGGTACGAGGCTTTAGAAGATAGTGAACTTAAAAATAAGGCTTTAAGAAACAAAGCTATAATGGAAGGATTTATCAATGAAGATGATGATGAGTCACGTTACAAACAAAGGAGACGATGGAACATATATATACAAACTATGATAATGCTTATGAGATAAATCATGAAGATAATGAGAGAGAAGAATTATGTGAAGTTCATGAGCCGCCGGTGTGCAATGTAAGGATATATATGATGATCAAATATTCGTTCAATAATGATGAAGAGTATGTTGCTGTAAAAGAAGACGAATTTGATGATCTTACAATCACAAGAGAAGAGGCATGCCGAGCTTACCAATAAATCTTTCAGATAATGGACGAAGGATGGATGGTGACTAGAGCCGAGTAGAGGAGAAGCTGAAGACAAGTCTAACTTAAAGACTTTGCTGTAAACAAAAGTGCTTCCCGGGAGACAACCCAGATTGTTATTTAATTTTATCGAGTCTGTCTTCCCAGACATCAATACGACGTATCCGCTCCATACCATACGGCGTATTGATTGTCTGGACGTTATTAGTCTTTATTTTTTATTGCACTTTAAAAACATTATTATCAGTTCTGACAATACGGCGTATTCATTAGCTTGATATGGTGTATCTACCAGACTGACTCGTATTTAGTTTGTTTAGTTTAGTTTGAATGAACCGTAGGTACCACGATAGGAATACACGTTTTTTTACTATATTTTAAACAGGACCTTGGAAGCAAAGAATATCGACGAATATTGATGGAGAATTTACAAATCTGGAAATCTTGAAGTGTTGGAGTCTTGAAACCTCAAGACGGCTGTTCAACACACAATCTTGCTCATAAACTCAAATTGGAGAATCTACCGAGCAAATATCAGAGGAGTTTCTCATTCTAATTCTTATTAATTCCTGTATTTTTAATGTTTTATCTATACAACGAGGACGTTGTATAATTCAAGTGGGGATGGAATTAGAATGTTTACTTGTCTTAATTTTTACACTAAAATGCTTAAATTATGTTTAAATTTAAATTTTTTTCAAGCATACATTTGTGAAATTACTTGATACATAACCCGCACACAATAATCCTTGTTAGATATTGTGAGAATTTAGCCTATATGTTTCCAAATGTTTACCCAAGTTCCCCAAAATATGAGTGAGCCGGTGATTTAGTAGACTTTAAAACTTGGCTTGGTATATCTATTCAAGACCGCAATAATGAGTACTATGGATTTAGATGGAGTAACTTGTTTAAATTGGTAAATTTTAGGATTACACCCAAATCGCCTTTACATGTTGCTTATTAACTAACTACACCGGTTAGTTAACCTCCAGTTTAAACTATTTTCCACTCTCATCTTTAGAGTGAAGATCCACTAGAACAACCCGTAGAGCCAATCCTTTAAGATCTACACCAATTATTTGTTTCGTTACACCCTTACACCTTAACCTACCTTGTTAGATTAAGTTTAATTTATAGTTGCTAGTTGCTTAAAGTATAAAGTTTGTATTTCTCGAGTCTTGTGTCATTTTATATTTTTGGTGAGGTTGGAAATTTGCACATTGCAAATGGGAATGTATATTAGTAGTCAAAACTCATGTGATTTTACTACCATCACAATTAATGGTGTTTCCGCAGAACGAAAGAACTATCGAAGGAATTATCCGGAATTATTATGATCGTGAAGATGGTGAAATTATTCCGAGTTTCGTATATAGTTAGACTGCAAAAAAAATCGAAAAATGAGAAAAATTACAACAAAAAAGAGAGAGAAAGAAAGTTTGAAGATAATCGTTTCGCAAAGCAAGAACCGAAAGAATTACATGATGGATTGATTATTCGTTAATACGCAACAAAAATCAACGATGTAGAGTATTGCACAAACTGATAGATATCGCCACTTGCCTTTTATTTGGGTTAAGAGGTATGTAAAAGTTTTGGGATAATTTGGGAAGTTTGAAAAACGTATGGGAAACTCTCAACTTAGGTTGTTGTTTTTGATCAATGATCAAGACGTTGTAAATAGACGTCTTAATCATGGATAAACGGTCAGAGAAAACCTGTCTAGCAACTTGACGTTTAGAGTATTAATCATTTGTTTCTTGATTTTTTATCTTTAAACAACAATTCAAATTCCCTCGTCACTAATGATATATCCGTTGGTTTACGCGAACGTATGTGATCGAGCGTAAGCAATGTCTATTCCGTCTTACGGCCATGTAGCCATGTGTCTTGATGCCTCGTTGTTTAGACTTTTGGTGAAACTTAGAAGGTTCCTACCCTATATCATTCTTCATCCTAACCGTTGGTTAAATTTAAATGGAGATGTGATCGAACACACATGTCTATTCCGTTGTTACGGCCATGTATGTGTGCTTTAGCTTCCCAGTTGGAGTGGTACTTCTGGTAAAAGATTGTAGAATGCTCAACCGTAAGCCTTTCCATACAAAAAACCCAAATTTACCTTTATAAACTTGTTACTCCTTGCTTTAGTCATTGGAGATGTTATACTTGCCAATGCTTATGTAAATACTCATCATGACCGAGCAATTTGAGCGAATTAGTTACATGTTACCACATAGATTAGTTGAGTGATTTGAGTGTTTTCATCTTCCTATTTCGTGAGGTGTTTGGTTGTGTACTTGTAATAGATCAAATAAATGCTTTAACGGAAAATATCCTTAGGGATACATTTTTATAAACTTCTAAAGGCTACTTGAGGACAAGTAAGATTCAAGTGGGGGATATTTGATGACATCAAATAACGTCTATTTTATAGCATCATTTATCCCATGTATTTAACCCATTTTATATAATTATTGCAAAGAATTGTTACTTAATCGTTTATATTTGAGAATTGCAATAACTACGAAGTACTTGGGGAATATTAGCAAAAGGCGCGCATTCTGGTGCTTAATTGAAGATATTTTGAAGATTACTATTCTGAAGACCAATACGCCGTATCCATCAAGAAAGATACGGCGTATCCGTGCCTGCACTCACCAAAGACCACAAAGGAAACAAGCTCAATGCGTCGTATCCAGAGAAGACTTATACGCCGTATTCAAGATATAGTATGTAAATATTCTAGAAGATATCAAACGGGTCCCTAACTCCAGGAAACCCCAATACGCCAAGTAACCACTTCTTGGATAACGCCAATCGGAACCGACTTCCAGACCCATATAAATACAAAACTCAAAAAACAAGTTTAGGTGTGCTAAAATCATATTGCTCCAATACCCTAAACCATAAAAGCGATTTTCCAAGGAGAACAAGAAGCAGAAAGGTCGAGCAACGCTATCCATTCCATAGGAGACATAGGGTGTAATTTCCATATACCTGTTTATAATCGATCAGTTCTTGGTACATCGATAACCTCGGTTAGTTTACCTTGGCTAATAATTGCTTTTGTATTTATTATGAACGATTGAAAGGCGAATAACTTCGGGTATTAGCCATTATTATGAAGAACTAATGTTTGTATTTGTTTATCTTGATTTTTTGATTATTTCTTGATTTATCGTTGAATGCTTGTTTATGTTTATCAATTTATACTTGTTTACGCGCTTTTGTATGCGACCTATCATTCAACTGGATCTAGTGATACGGACCAAGTAGATCTAGAGTCTGGGATAGCTCTCCATATAGTAATTTATACATCTAGAATCATAGTTACACAAATATTGTCCTTATAAGTCTGTGTCTAGGATACGCTTCGGGCTTAACTAGTTAATTGGATATTGCCAATGGTTTATTGATCGTGTTGACTAGAAGGTGAACCTAGATAATTCAACAAATAACGTTCTGATTCCATTGGATAGTTGGACAAGTGGACTACTAGTGTATAAATCACCATTAAGCGGTAAGTGGGTAAAGTCTCTATGAGCTAGGGTTTAACAAGATCACCATTGCTTTAATCCCTAAGATAGATTATAATCAGCAAATAAGGATGCTTTATGCGGATGCTTTAATTGTGACAGAATTAATGTGTCTAGGTCTTAGGATGATGTAACGCCTAAGTCTTAAGAATGATATGCCACCTCGAGAGAAGAAATCATTGCACTTAATAAACAAACCAACTTTCTAATCGGATTAATAATGGTTAATACAGTTTTCTTATATTTGGCTCGACCGCTCTTTTATCTTTTGTTAATTTGCTTGCGTGGGTTAAAGTGCCTTGAATTGATTGTAGTCACCAACCAAACCGTGCCAGTCTCTCAGGCTGAAAACCCCCTTTTCCCGTTAGAATTAGGATTAGGACTGACATAGGTTTAGAATAGAATAGAATTAACATAGATTAGATAACCAAGATATTAATTAAATTGATAGATTTAACCTCGCTTCAAGTGTTCGACACCCTACTTACCACGAAACTACTACCGATCGGGTACACTGCCCGTTAAAGTGTTGTTTTTGGTTTAGTCGGCAAAATATAAATTTAAAACTTGAATCATAAAAATATACACCACACAACGACACATCAAGTTTTTGGCGCCGTTGCCGAGGAGTGAAAATTAATCTTGATTTTTATTTGATATTTTGGTTTTTAGCATTAGATTAGATCTAACCCTTAGATTAGTGTATATTCTGTAAATTTTGTATATTTGTCTTTAATTGTTTGCTTGTATATATGTGTGTTTAATAGTTTGCGTATTTATTTGTTTTTCTCAATACACTGTTCTGGTCGATAACCTGATACGGCGTATCCACTTCCATTGGATACGGCGTATCCAACTTTCTGTCCAAAACAACATATTCATTCAACTGATTAATACGGTGTATCCATTTCCATTGAATATTGCGTATCGATCATCTGAAAATGAAACAGAAATCTAAGTTTTCTATATTTGATTTTCGTGCTAAATTTTTTTCTATCTTTCTTCAGAGCAAATCCTGCTGATATTTTTACCCTTGTTACAAGAAGAACTTATCGAAGCTAGTTGATTGAAGAAGGAACTACAAGAAGTCATAATGTTATAAATATCTGAAAACAATACTTAATCACTTATATTTAGTTTTCAGGATTCAAGCATTGGAGCAAAAGTCATGGGATTTGGACGTAGAATTCGAGCAATTGAAGCCACTCAAGGCTTTTACGGCGTAACCTCCCCGCAGGAGTTACGCCGTTATTCAAGATAAAAAGAAGTAATAAGTCTGATTAGTGGTTCACGACGTAAACCACTCCTTCCCTTTACACCGTAACATATGGATTGAAGAAGGATTGTGTATCCTAGTCAGCATTACGGCATAATCATGGCGATACGGTTACGCCGTAACACAAATTAAGCCTCAAGAATTAGAAACCACATCAGCATGGTTATGACGTAATGTATACATAATTGTTACGCCGTAACATATTTGATACTTATGGATAATGCCAAAATTATACATGTTTTCGGTGGCGTTATTTATACATATTTTATCATTTCTCGTGAACTTTCGATACTTAATAGCATGAAATACTTGAGGTTCTTGACGACATCCCGAGCTCAAATCTCAAACAAAGATCAAGTACTTCTCACTTTGGAAAATCATGATACAAGAAAAAGATAAAGGAATCAAGCTGGATAAGTCAAAATGTGTGCCGCACTTACACAATTTGTGCACCGCATACTTTCCTCAAAGTCAAAAGAATTAAAGACTCAGTCTAAAATAGTGCATTTAACTCCCCATGTTCGCGCCACAAATTCTTTTTGCCGCCCCACTTCATTGGGCCACGAAAATTTTAATGAAAGTATTATTACCGGCGCATTAACACACCAAGTGCACCACATAATTTATCTTGTGCGCCACACTTTTACCCAAAATTCAGCCTATAAATAGAGCCAAAATTCTTACACATTTTCATCAATCATTCCATCAATCAAATCATTCTTCATACACTTCTCTCATTTCACATAATCCCTCTCCATTATGAAGTTCTAACCCTTTCCAACCTTTTCCTAAACCATAAACACCATACCTTTTGAAGATTCAAGATCAAACAAACAAGAACGAAGAAGAATATCATCTTAGTTTATTGAAATAATGAAGTTTCTTGTTGAATCAAGTTATGTTATGAATTACATAGCCATGAGAGACTACATTTTCAATGATCTAATACTCGGTGAAGTAATGATAATGAATAAGTGTTTGGCATGATTGTGATCTCATTAATCTCAAGCTTATGTTGCACCCCTATTATATCTTATCTTGTCGGTTTTGCTTATCAACTTAGATTATATAATCATATCGGTATAGGTCAAAAGACCCGTTATGATCTATATGGTTTTAAAGATTTGTCTATGGTCTTTATCGTCTGTGTCGAGAAATCCACTTTTGTAAATTGATAAACAAAATAAGCTTTGATATAATAAGTAACTGGATCATTTGAGTGACACATCTGGTCTAGCCAACTAAATATAAGTCTTTAGTTAATAAGTTAATTTGTGAAAACATTTTCTGACGAGAAATCCTTTTTATAAGTTAAAAGTTCCATCTTCGAGGTTTTTAATCATTACCACTACTTATAAATTATTCTCAACTATCCGAGTAGTTATCTTTTATTAACCACTGGTTTAAAACAAAAGTTTATTTCAAAGATTTGTTAAGTCTTTTTCTTTTGATTAATTTAAACACTACTTCTAATCATCGACGGACTTGGTCTTACCTAAAAAAGATTATACTATATACATGGGTTATACTTTTACTCGTGTGTTTCCCTATAATAAAATTGGTATTTTTAGTCATTATAAATTTAAAGCTTTTGAAATACATCAAAGTTTTTGGCGTTGCCGGGTATTTTAAAGCTATTCTGTAGTCAACTCTAGAAATTATTTTAACCCCCCTATTTTTCAAAAATCACCGTACAGTTTTCTGGCAAACTAACCCAAACAAATTCTCCTTTGGATGCATACACGTGTTCTAATTATGAACTTGTGTCGAATCTTACTGTACATGAAATACTCTGAATTTGAAGACTTCGTCGAGAATAACAAAAGAGTTCTATTCGTTCAATGAAACAATTCCACCTCCATCAACCTGAGATTTGTTACAGCCATTTTCCTCAACATCAATTACTTCTGTCACTTTGCTTGTATTCTTTGAATTACGATCCAATAGTATGATGAACCATGTTGGTTTGCCGACGGTTGTCACTTTACTCCCGGTTCCGCAATCTACTATTCCTGAAACCGCAAACCGAATTTGCCCACTAAAGGTAACCACTTTGACTCTCGTCAAGGATACTAGTGTGTGGTAGAACCAAAACGTCCTCTTAATAACACATTAGGTATTTCTCGGAATCTACGATTGTCTAATTACAGACATACCGTAGGAGGGAATGAAGATGTCGCCCTATTGATGTTTCCCCTATCACTCACTGGAGAAGCAAAAGCAGGGCTGGACGAACTCAATAAAGGAACTATCAAAACTTGGGATGAACTTCAAACTGCTTTCATTAGCCGATTCTTTCCCCCAGCTCTTTTTGACCTACTCCTCAGAGAAATCCGTGCTTTTTCTCAACATGAAAATGAATCTCTAACCGATGCTTGGCTTCATATGAAGGAAATGCTCAAAAATTGCCATGGTCATAATCTGTCCAAAGGCAATATTATCAATTTCTTTTACCATGTTCTCAACGAAATAACCCAAGAAGTTCTAAATGCCGCAGCCGGTGGTATTTTACTCTATAAAACACCAAATCAAGCTTATCAACTTCTCGAAGATAAAGTCTTACTCAAGCTCGATTGGGCTAAAAATCAAAAAAACCAAATCATTCTCTTAAGAAAACTGTTGCTTTCGACGATGAAGGTACAGTTAATTCCGGACACTAATAAAATTAAGCCCAAATAGATGCTATTAATGACCATAAAATTGGCTATGCTCAGTACAAGGATCTCCAATTCATTGCCAAAACAACAACGTTCCGATCTTGACCGATGATGACATACCTATGTCCCGTGAAGAAGAGGCTAAATTCATGCAAACTTTCTGTAAGACTCGTTTTTACAATGATTACCACGACCGAGACTCGAATCGCGATAATTGGCGTTCAAACTGACAGAATGATTACAACCAAGATAACTACCGATCTAACACTAATGATAAATCCTATGATCTTCAAATACAATTCAATGATTTCATTGAAATTCAGTAATCAACCAACGCTTTTTTCAACAGAGGTATTCATGGACCTCAAAACTCAACTCCGAAAAGTAGGAAAGACACTAAAAATCCATCAAGCTTCAATCCAAAAACCTTTATAAAACCTAAGGTCAAAAGACAAGTGACAAGCCAAAATCTGGTCGACCTTTCTAGATCTCTTCCATGCAACACTCAAACAAAACCCAAGATGTAAAAATATTAAGCACCTATCAACCACCGTTATCTCATAATGAGCATTTTCTGTGATTGCCGTATTCACGAGAAGTGGTAAATCTATTATCCACCAGTCAACCCAAATAGTTCAACAAAACCAATTCTGAAACCCCTAGAAAACTTTGATAGCGATGATGAAGACGATGAAACCTCCACCTCGTGTGGACCAAAAACTCAACCTCCAAAACCAGTCAAAGAAATCACTGTTACCCAAAACCATACAAACCAAAAATCCCATATCTTTAACGCCTTAGAAAATAAAAAATGGAAGCCCAATATGGATAAAATTCCTCGGACATGATACCGAGCCGTTCCGAATCAAGTACCTCTTTTGTCTGACATCTTAGTCGAATATGCCTCGAATTATGGAAAATTTCTCAAAGACCTCATATGAATACAAACATATAAGCGAAATCAAATTTCTATCGCTATCTCTAAGCGATGAAAGATCCGCCCATTCATTCAAAACAAAGTTCCACCCAAATTTGGAGGAAACAGACCCAGTTGGGTAAAACTTTCTCCTGTAATGCTTTAGCCGACCTTGGTGCTAGAATTAAACCAATTCCGTATTCCTTATATGCAAAACTATCTCTCGAAACTCTTCAACCTACTAAAATAAGCGTAAGATTAGTTGATCGATCATTCCAATACCTTGTTAGATAGTGAAAAATATGATCGTTGATAGTTGATAAATTTAATCGCCCTGCCGATTTTGTTATTCTCGAAATGGAAGAAGATAGCAAAGTTTCTCTCATCTTGGGACAACCTTTCTTCACATTGATAATGCAGTAATCCGAGCTCAAACACAACAAAGATCGAGTATTTATACACTAAGGAAGACAACATACAAAGAAAAGATAAAGTTCAAGCTCAAAAGTGAAAATGTGTGCCGCACATATCCCTTATGCGCCGCACTTATCCTCAAGTCAATGGAATTAAAGACTTAGTCAATTGAACGCATTAACTCCACAAGTACGCCACACAATTTCCTTTGTGCGCCACACATTCTATCTGATGTTGAAGAATAAATGAAGACATAAATACTACTGCATAAATACCCTAAATACGCCACACAAAATCCTTTGTGCGCTGCACTTCTCCTCTAAACATTTACATTTAATCACCAAGTACGCCGCACATTTTTCCTTGTGCCCCGCACTTTCACCCCTCACTCAGCCTATAAATAGAGGACGAATTTCACACATTTCAATCATCCAATAATCTATCTTATACTTACAAACAACTAAGTATTCATCAATCTAATTCATATTTCCCATCATCACATACACAAAACTATTACCCAAGCATTCTCCAAGTATAAACACCATATCCTTGGAGGAATCAAAATAAAATCATCAAGAACGACGAAGAACATCATACTAGTTTAGTAAAAAGAATGAAGTTTGTTATTGAATCAAGTTATGTTATGAACTCCATAGCCATTAGAGGCTAAATCCCTCATGACTACTCGGTGATGTTATGATAATGAATAAGTGTTTGGTATGATCGTGATCTCTTTAATCTCAAGCTTATATTGCAATCCTATTATATCCTATCTTATCGGTTTTGCTTATCAACTTAGATTATATAATCATATCGGTATAGGTCGAAAGACCCGTTATGATCTATGTGGTTTTAAAGATTTGTCTATGATCTTTATCGTCTGTGTCGAGAAATCCACTTTCGTAAACTGATAAACAAAATAAGCTTTGATATATTAGAAACTGGATTATTTGAGTGACACATTTGGTCTAGTTAACTAAATATAAGTCTTGAGTTAATCAAGTTAATTTGTGAAAACGTTTTCTGACGAGAAATCCTTTTTATAAGTTAAAGGTTCCATCTTCGAGGTCTTAATCATTTCCAACACTTATGAATTATTTTCAACTATCCGAGTAGTCATCTTTATTATCACTGGTAAAACAAAAGTTATTTTCAAAGTTGTTAAAGTCTATTTTCTTTCTGATTATCTGAACACTACTCAAATCTATGTCGACGACTTGGTCTTACCTAAAAAAGATTATACTATATACATGGGTTATACTTTTACTCGTGTGTTTCCCTATAATAAAATTGGTATTTTCAGTCATTATAAATTTAAAGCTTTTGAAACACATCAAAATTTTTGGCGTTGCCGGGTATTTTTAAGCTATTCTGTAGTCAACTCTAGAAAATTATTTTAACCCCCCTCTTTTTCAAAAATCACTATACAGTTTTATGGCAAACTGACCCAAACAAATTCTCTTTTGGATGCATACACGTGCTTCTAATTATGAACTTTTTGAATCGTTACCTGAACCTGAACATACTCTGAATTGAAGACTTCGTCGACGAAACAAAAGAGTTCCATTCGATCAAAGAAACAATCCACCTCATCACTCGAGAATTGTCTACCAGCCAATTCTCAACATCAATTACTTCCGTCACTTTCTTGATATTCTTTGAAATTACAATCCAATAGATGATGAACCCATGTGGGCTGCCAACCGTGTTGTCACTTTGACTCCCGGTTCCGCAATCACTATTCCTGAAACCGCAAAACGAATTTTCAACTAAGGTACACTTGGACTTCATCAAAGGACACCAATTTGATGGTAGAACCAAAACCGATCCTCATAAACACATTCATGAATTCCTCGGAATCTACGATATGTCTAAATACAGACATACCGAGAATGAAGCTGTTCGCCTAATGATGTTTCCCCTATCACTCACTGGAGAAGCAAAAGCATGGCTGGACGACCTCAACAAAGGAACTATCAAAACTTGGGATGAACTTCGAACTGCTTTCATTAGCCGATTCTTTCCCCCAGCTCTTTTTGACCGACTCCTCGAAGGAAATTCGGCTTTTTCTAACTATGATAAATGAATCTCTTAACGATGCTTGGCTTCTTATGGAAGGGAAATGCTCAGGCCTAATTGCACATGGTCATAATCTATCCAAAGGCAATATTATCAATTTCTTTTACCATGTTCTCAACGAAATAACCCAAGAAGTTCTAAATGCCGCAGCCGGTGGTATTTTACTCTATAAAACACCAAATCAAGCTTATCAGCTTCTCGAAGATAAAGTCTTACTCAAGCTCGATTGGGCTAAAAATCAAAAAAACCAAATCATCTCTTAAGAAAACTGTTGCTTTCGCCAATGAAGGTAACAGTAATTCCGACACTGATAAAATTATGGCCCAAATGGATGCCATGACCATAAAAATGGATGCTCAGTACAAAGAACTCCAATCTCATGCAAAACAACCAACGTCCGATCTTGACGATGATGACATACCTATGTCCCGTGAAGAAGAGGCTAAATTCATGCAAACTTTCTGTAAGACTCGTTTTTACAATGATTACCACGACCGAGACTCGAATCGCGATAATTGGCGTTCAAACTGACAGAATGATTACAACCGAGATAACTACCGATCTAACACTAATGATAAATCCTATGATCTTCAAATACAATTCAATGATTTCATGAAATCTCAGTAATCAACCAACGCTTTTGTCAAAGAGATATTCATGGACCTCAAAACTCAACTCGAAACAGTAGCTAAAAATCATCAAGCTTCAATCCAAAACCTTAAAACTAAGTTCAACAGACAAGCTGACAAGCAATCTGGTCGACCTTCTAGATCTCTTCCAAGCAACACTCAAACAAACCCACGAGGTAACAACTCTAAAGCCTATCAACCACCGTAATCTCATAATGAGCATGTGAATGCCGTATTCACAAGAAGTGGTAAATCCTATGATCCACCAGTCAACCCAAATGATCAACAAAACAATTCTGAAACCCCTATCAACTTTGATAGCGATGATGAAGACGATGAACCTACACCTCAACCAAAAACTCAACCTCCAAAACCAGTCAAAGAAACACTGTTACCCAAACCATACAAACCAAAAATCCCATATCCTTAATGCCTTAGAAAAGAAAAAATGGAAGCCCAATATGGAAAATTCCTCGACATGATCCGAGCCGTCCGAATCAACGTACCTCTTGTCGACATCTTAGCCAGAATGCCTAAATATGGAAAATTTCTCAAAGACCTCATAAGAAACAAACATAAAATCGAACAAATTTCTACCGCTTTTCTAAGCGATGAAAGTTCCGCCATTCTTCAAAACAAAGTTCCACCCAAACTTGGAGACCCCAGATGGTAAAACTTTCTCCTGTAATGCTTTAGCCGACCTTGGTGCTAGAATTAAACCAATGTCGTATTCCTTATATGCAAAACTATCTCTCGAAACTCTTCAACCTACTAAAATAAGCGTAAGATTAGTTGATCGATCATTCCAATACCTTGTTAGAATAGCTGAAAATATGCTCGTTGAAGTTGATAAATTTACCTTCCCTGCCGATTTTGTTATTCTCGAAATGGAAGAAGATAGCAAAGTTTCTCTCATCTTGGGACAACCCTTTCTTCCAATGTAGTATGCAGTAATTGAGTTAACTAAAAACAACTCAAATTGGGTTGGGGCTGGAACGGAATGATCTTTAATAGCGATCTGCCATTAACATCTTATTCAAACGATGATACATGTTTCAGTATCAATGTTATCGATGAAATCTTAGAAGAAGATTTCGACGCTCTTCTAGACGAAGGAAGCAAAATTCTCCATTCCATCGAAGGAACCATTCTCGAAGAAGAAATATTTTTTAAAATCGATAAATTCATAGCAATGGCTATAAATGAAAACTATGACTCTGAGTCCGATGAAGAAGAACTAAAATTTGAGAAAATCACCATCAACACAGATTATAAAATCAAGACATCTCTCAAAGAACCTCCTACGGATCTCAAACTCAAATCTCTTCCTGATAACTTGGAATATGTATTTTTAGAAGAACCATCTTTTCTTCCTGTAATCATATCATCTCAACTCTCTGCTCAAAACAAAAGCAAACTTGTATCTGTCCTTAAAAAACATAAAGAAGCATTTGCCTGGAAAACAACAAACATTCTTGGTATCTGCCCATCATTCTGCAAACACAAGATACAACTTCTGGATAAAAAAAGCCAGTTGTCTAAAAACAGAGAAGGTTAAATCCAAATATGCAAGAAGTTGTTAAGAAAGAAATCATGAAACTCTTAGATACCGGTATTATTTATCCAATTGCCGATAGTCCTTGGGTTAGTCCTATTCATTATGTACCAAAGAAAGGCGGTATTATAGTAGTCACAAACAAAAATGATGAACTTGTCCCAACAAGAACCATTACGAGTTGGTGAGTATGCATCGATTATTGTAAACTCAATGAAGCAACCGCAAAAGATCATTTTCCTTTTCCGTTTATGGATCAAATGTTGGAAAGACTCGCAGGAAATAAATATTTCTGTTTCCTCGATGGTTTTACTAGATATTTCCAAATTCCTATCGATCCTATGGACCAACAAAAAACAACGTTCACATGTCCCTTTGGTACATACGCTTATAGACGAATGCCTTTCGGATTATGTAATGCTCTAGCTACATTCCAAAGGTGCATGTTGGCAATATTTCACGATATGATTGAAGAATCCGTCAAAGTATTCATGGACGATTTCTCCATCTTTGGAAACTCTTTCAATAAATGCCTAAACAACCTCGATAGAATGCTCCATCGTTGTAAAGATGCTCATCATGTCCTTAATTGGGAAAAATGTCACTTCATGGTCAAAGAAGGAATTGTGCTTAGACATAAGGTGTCTGGCGCAGGACTTGAAGTCGACAAAGCAAAAATCGATGTAATCTCAAAACTTCCACCCCCTAACAATATCAAAGGTGTTAGAAGCTTTCTCGGACATGCCAGTTTTTACCGATGATTTATTAAAGATTTCTAAAAAATTGCCCGACCTCTAACTAAGCTACTTGAAAAAGATACTCCGTTCGAATTCGATGATGAATGTCAAAATGCATTCAAATTATTAAAAGAGAAACTCACATGTGCTCTTGTGATCGTAAGCCCAAACTGGAATCTTCCGTTTGAACTTATCTGTGATACAAGTGATTTCGCAGTTGGTGCTGTCTTATGCTAAAAAGATGGTAAAAACTTTCAGCCAATCTATTTCGCAAGCAAAACTCTCAACCCAACTCAACAAAAATACACCATAACCAAGAAAGAACTTATGGCTGTAGTTTTTGCATTCGAAAAATTTAGATCCTATCTTATACTATCAAAAAATATTGTTCACACTGATCACTCATCTCTTAAACATCTGTTTAAGAAACAAGACGCAAAACCCCATCTTATTCGATGGATTCTACTCCTACAAGAATTTGATATAGAAATCAAAGATAAAAAAGGTATAGAAAATGTTGCTGCCGATCACTTATTTCAGATTGAAAATGACAAGACAAGTGATGACAGTGAAGTTGATGAAAATTTCCTAGAGAAACCCTTATGGAAATTAAACAGAGATGAAACCTGGTTCGCAGACTTTGCCAAACTATTGGTAGGTGAAATAATACCAAAGGATGACGTTTCCAACAAAAGAACAAATTTTTTTTTTTTTTTTTTTCTCTAAGACCTCAAACTCTAATAATTTTGGGGATGAACCCTGTCTTTTCAAAGTATGTTCTGATGGTATGATCAGACGCTATGTATCTGGACCCGAAACCCGAACCATTTTAGATCAATGTCACCACGGACCAACAGGTGGACATTATGGACCAAACTTAACCGCTAAAAAGGTCCTAGATTTAGGTTTTTACTGGCCAACGATCATAAAAGAAAATCATACTCTAGTTTGACATTGCGAAGCATGCCAAAAAACGGGAAATATATCAAAATGTGATGAGATGCCCTTAACCAACATTCAAGTATGTGAAATTTTCAATATATGGGGTATGTTTTATGCGACCGTTCCTAAAATCACATAAGTTTGAATACATTCTTGTCGTTGTCGACCATGTATCTAAATGGGCTGAAGCTCAAGCTTTACCAACCAATGTTGGACAGAGTGTTATTACTTTTCTCTAAAAATACTATTCTGCCACTTTCAGAATGGCCAAAGCTTCTAATTAAGCAACAAAGGTAATCACTCTGTAACAAAATAATGGAATAAGACTATGTAAGTTATGGTGTTAGTCATCGTTTCTCTACATCTACTCCCTCAAACAGGGGTCAAGTTGAAAACACAAACAGAGCCTCAAAGGAATTCTTGAAAGGGTCTGTTAAAGACAATCCTACTATGTGGTCAAGAAACTTGTGTTGCCTCTGTGGGCTTGCTCTCTGCATACAAACACCAAACTGGGTATCAACACCGTACAAAATCGTATATGGAAAAAACTATCATCTGTCATTTGAAATTGAACACCGTGCATACTGGGCACTTAAGAATTGCAATCCTGATCTCATCGTTGCTGGAGAAAAATGAATGATTTAGTTTCACGAATTAGGCGAACTTAGACACCAAGCCTATGAAAACTTCTTGTCTATACAAGGCAAGGAACCATAGTCTGCACGATAGAAAAGTAAGAATGAGAAAAAGAATTCAAATAAGGAAAACTATGTCCTGCTTATCTTCACTCAAAAGTATAATTTTCAAAAACACAAGACTCCAATCTCGCTGGCTAGGACCATAGTGGTCGAACATCAATATCCGTCCGGATATGTTGAACTATATGGAAAAGATGGAAAGACGTTTATTGTTAATGGTCGCGACTCAAACTATACATGAAGAAGAAGATTATAATGACAAATGGGAAGCAGTCACTCCTTTTTTCCGAAAGAATGAACTCTAGAAGCAGGAGTCTAGCTAACGACTCTCTTAAAAATTAAGCGCTTCTCGGGAGGCAACCCGTGCTTTACTTAAGTGTGGAGGAGTCCCTCCTCCATACAACTCCATTCGTATCCTTTATTTATTTTTCTAAAAAAACCTAAAAATATTTTCTTTTTGTGTGTTTACTTTTATGCAGGTAATATAGCTATTGGAAAATTATGAAGTATGCTCAAGGATAGCTCTCTCGCAACTATATATCTCTATGCCCCAAGAAGTACCGTTTTCCCTTAATTTTCCCTATTCTCTAGTTTATCAGTTATCACATTGAGGGCAATGTTCAACTTAAGTGTAGAGGGGAGCCAAATAGGAAAAATTAATCATATCCCTCCATGTTTGCCCTGCCATTTTTTTTCAACTAATCATATCCCTCCATATATATGCTTTTTAAATATAAAAAACTGCTCTTAGTAAGGCAAATCCACCCGGATTGATGTTATAACTAGCACAACCTAGTCCACTAAATTGTGAGAATTATAAGCCTTAAAATATATTCGGGTACCCACCTTTGGTACCTAAGATAATTGATGCCTTTAGCCTGTTCGAGTTAAGGTTTGAATGCAATTGCAAGTGTATCATCCGTCGTTACGGCTGTGTATTTGTAATTTGTCGCCTTTTCTGGAATAATGGTATTGGTTGATAATTATATTTGAGTGAGCCGGTAATTTAGAAGCTCTAGAACTTGTGCTTGATCATCATTTACTAGACTGAAGCCTGATTAATCATATATTGTGAGGAAGAATTAATTCCGTGAGCTCCTGTTCTTGTAAGTTGCTGAAGTACCTATGTGAAGAAGTTAAACTTGAAAAAGTTCTGTGCCAAGCCTTAGTTATCATATAAAAAAATAATAAAAAAATATAGTAGTCCAAGGAAATAAAGGCTTAAGTTCTGGCACATGAAGATTTGTATATGCTATTATCCCACATCAGTATCAAGTTCCGCCTTTCGGTCATGTTTATGTGTCAAGTACAAGCATATGGTAGCTGTCTAGATTATGTCTGTGCAAATTGAGTGTCTTCACAAAAATATAAACCCTATCTGAGTGGCTTGAGTGAATTCTATAAATCAAACACATTCCCCTGTGAGGTGCTATGTTATGTGTCTATGCCTGAAAAGTTAATCAATATGCAAACTCTTGCTAAAAATCCAAATTTTCTCCACGTCATGATAAATGATCTTATTTTCTCGCTTTGATTGCTTGAGGGCAAGCAAATAAGTAAGTGTGAGGGATTTGTAACGCCTAAATCTATACATGTTTTCAGTGGCGTTATTTATACATAATTTATCATTTCTCATAAACTTTCGATACTTAATAGCATGAAATACTTGCAGGTTCACTTGAATACATCCCGAGCTCAAATCAAACAAAGATCAAGATACAAGAAAAAGATAAAGTCTCAAGCTAAAAAGTGCAATTATGCGCCACACTTACCCAATGTGCGCCACACTTCTCCTCAAAGTCAAAGAATTAAATACTCAGTCAAAAAGTGCATTAACTCCTCAAGTACGCCGCATAAATTACTTTGTGCGCCGCACTTCCCATCTGGCCACTCAAAAATTAAATGAAGTTAATAAATACTGGCGCATTAACACACAAGTCGCAGCCTATTTATCTTGTGCGCCACACTTTTACCCGAAATTCAGCCTATAAATAGAGCCAAAAATTCTCACACATTTTCATCAATCATTCCATCAATCAAATCATTCTTCATACACTTCTCTCATCTCACACAATCCCTCTCCGTTATAAAGTTCTAAACCTTTCCAACCTTTTCCTAAACCATAAACACCATACCTTTTGAAGATTCAAGATCAAACAAATGTAAGGAAACATAGAAGAATTTATCTGTTAGTTTATTAAAATATATGAAGTTTCTTGTTGAATCAAAGTTATGTTATAAACTAAATTGCGTGAGAGGCTAATTTCTCTCATGACCTACCAGTGAAGTTATGATTATGAATAAGTGGTTTGGTATGATTTGATCTCATCGAATTAGCTTAGTTACACCCTATTTATTTATCTTGTCGGTTTTGTCTTATCAACTTTAGAGTATTACAATCTAATCGGTATAGGTTGAAAGACCCGTTATGATCTATATGGTTTTAAAGATTTGTCTATGGTCTTTATCGTTTGTGTCAAGAAATCAACTTTTGTAAATTGATAAACAAAATAAGATTTGATATAATAAGTACTGCATCATTGGAGTCGACACTTCTGTTAGCCAACTATATATTAAGTTTAAGTTAATCGAGTTAATTTGTGAAAAATTGTATTCTGATGAGAAATCTTTTTAATAGTTAAAGTTCATCTTCGAGTCTTAACGATTACCTTCTTACTTTATAAATTAAATCTCAACTATCGAGTAGTCCTTTGTTTTTCACTGGTAAAACAAAAGTTATTTTTAAAGTTGTTAAAGTCTATTTTCTTTGGACTATTTGAACACTACTCAAATCCCTATGGACGACCTGGTCTTACCTAAAAAGATTATACTTTTACGTGGGTTATACTTTTACCGTGTGTTTCCCTATAATAAATATTGGTATTTCAGTCATTGATAAATTTAATGCTTTTGAAACACATCACTTATAAATAGAGCCCTCATTCGGCACTATCAGTAACACTCACCTTTTACCACTTACAATATTGTACCAAAGGGTAAACCAAGCCTCTAAGACCCGAAGCATTCCACCAGAAGTTCAATGGGGAAGTCACTTTACAGATTTTTGTATTTAATGATTTAAAAACGCATACTGTAAGACTAATGATGATTCAATCCATGATTCCTTTCATTTATTCTTACTATACTGTTACCATGAGTGGCTAAGCTCTTCTAGTGTTGGCCTAGTTATGAATTTACTATTGTTATGTTGAATGTTTCCTGTCTGATTATTGATTTATTAGATATCCTTTTAGTCTGTCATTGATCCTTGAGTTTTAGTAGTGTTAAGGGTGGTTTGGATCATGTAAGTACTATTATAAGGCGGACTAGTTGAACATAGGGTTGACAGGGTACTAGGGTAGGTTGGCATCTATCCCTAGTGTGGGAATTTATCAGATTACCGCCTTTATCACATTAAACACTTAAAAAGTGCAAGAACTCTTTCAGAGAGGGTTAATAATCTATCTAGGTTATAGATAGGTCTTTAGTATAGTTGGAGTTTAATCACTGCAACTTGGATGCCTACCTTTGTGACTTGCGAGGGATTCAGGATCGCAAGAAGTATATAGCAGACCTCAAATGCCAATTCAGGTTTGTTGATGTTAGAACCACAAATAAAAGGATAATTAGACATTGCACAGGAAATAGACTTCATAGCATTAGTCATAAAATAACTAGGTTAGTACGCCTTTCTCCCTACTGTCTTCATAACAATTTATTTTCTGTTAAGTCTTCAAACCAATCAAAACCATTTTTAAAACCGTAACATACTTAAATTTAAAAACTTTGCACACTTAGTCTTGGAAGACCTGGATTTTCCAATACTGCATTATATACGACCGGGTTCTAACCAGGTAGTGCTGATATGGGTTAGAAGAATTTTATAAATTAAAAAATTGGCAATTATTATTTTAAAGAAAATAACGCATCGTGTAAACGTATGTATGGTCCACAAGATTTAGTGCTTGTGAATACTGTAAACATACAGCTTCACAAAGTATTTACGTATCCCAAAGCTCATGACACGAAGCTATTACATTTTGTAGCATAAAATATTGCCAAGTTGACATGTAGGTATCTAGTTATGGAACATCCTAGAAGTGTTCGACCTTGTTATACATCCGTTTTAATCAGCCCTTCGATTAGGTAAGAATCACCAAACCCGGATGGAGATTATCAATCCCTAATAGATCTATTAAGAGCATTCGCGCTTACCCACAGTAATTAACGGTTCATGATAGTGGCATTTTGTGAACTATCAGTACTTAGGCAAGCACGTAAACAAGTAAAACTTTCAATAAGGTACTTGTGTCCAAGATTTAAAACAAGCAACGTTTCTCACCTCACAGTGTTGTAAAACAGTGTTGTAAAACATACGTAAAACAGTAAAAATATAGGGCTATGAACTCACCTTATGAAATTAGTGAGCGAAGGAAATCAATCAAATGAAATCAACGAGAGAAAGGAGTAATCAACGAATCTAAACACAACCTAAGTAAAAGATATGTCTTGAGGCGAGGAAAATACATAACGAAAAACGTATAAAGTGGTTTGCGCAGTTTGACATCATTCATATGTGTTTGTGCCCTCGTTTAATTGGTAAAAACATACTTTGACGAAAATAATATGTCCTTTATTAAATTATGACATTTGTACGGAAACTATTATTTTTGGAAAGCTTAGAAACCCGAACGATAACGACGTATTCTATAATCCGATAAGTCCATCTTACATCTATAACGCACCAAGGAAATTTAAACGCCTGACTCCTACTTTTTATCTCACTAAAGTATACTTCACTTAATAGTGACTTACTATTTTTAATAATCCTTAATGTCTTCGAAATTATAGTTTTTAGAAGTTTATAAAGCGTCTCAATAATATATTAGTGATACAATAGCATTCGCTAAGGTTTTCGAAGCTCAAATGGACTAAAAAAACACACGATAGACTTTTTTTGAAAAATCCATCTGTTTACGATTACTTATGTGTTCTTAAAAACGACTTCAACATATTTCATGGTTCTAACTCTTTGTTTTTGTCTTTCAAGCTTACCCAAAATTTGCTATCTTTAGTAAAATTTTATTCGAAAACTTTCATTTTATGCACTTTAGCCGGTTCGGTACCGAAAGGGATGTCGATACTCGTTTTAAAAATCGGTCAGAATGTTCAAAACATAGCTGGGAAAAGCAGTAAGTTTCGTCATCCTTAAAAGGACAATAACTCCTTTGTTATACATCGGGATTTGTACTGTTCCTTTTATCAAACTTGCGTTGAACATCTACTATCTTAATATTAAGGTTTAAGTTTGTTAAAACGTTTTTAAGTCACTCAAAACACACTTAACAAAATCATGCAGCAAGCTTACTTTGTTGAAATCACCACAAAACTTCTCCACAACTTCTCAAAATCCTAAATATATCCTAACCCCTTTCATCTTCTTAATCCACAACAAAACCACTCTTAATTTCTAGCCTAATCCCATCGTCTCATCCATTTAACGCTACTTTTATTGCTTAGTCTTTCGATACAAACTCAAAAGTACACATAAAAACGCAAGATTAAAATAAAGTTTCATACTTTGAAAAAAAAGTTGTACACTTGATCTTTTGTGTTTTCGTTATAAAATAGCTCAAACATGGAATGGACATCAATATTTTAAGAAAACAAGAGTTGGTGAAAGAAAGATTTATGTAGAAGTTTACATAAATGAAGATGATGATGACACTTACTTGATGCAAAAGAATGGTAAATAAAGTCTTGTACTTTAACCCCAAAATCAACAAATGATAACCCGAAATCACCAAGGAATAAACCCAAACATAATAAGAATAAACCACAATCGATAAACCGTCTTCAAATCTTGAATAATGGGCAACAAACTCCAAAGTTGGTGTTTTTTTGGGTTCGGATAATCGTCCAAAGAAGAGGGAGAGGGAGAGAGGATTTTTGTTGGTGTGAGTTTTTAGTAAGAGAAAGTGTTTGAGAAATGAGAAAATGGAATGAGCAAAAGACTAATACAAATTAAACTTGAAACATGGGGCTTAGAATCTTCCAAGATCCAAGTAAAAGGGAGACAAAATGGAGACAAGCTTGAGATTTTGGTGGGATGATGTTGGTGCTAAGGGGCGGACAAACACAACAAGGACCAAGGGGGAGGGGGGACCAATTTGATTAATTTTGAATTTATTCCATGCAAGGTGGTATCCAATGGGTCCTTAGATATTTATTCATGCACATGATATTTTTCTAACACCGATTACGGTATCCGTGAAAACGCGCGACAACTCGAAAGAAAATCTGAAAATTTAAATATCCATTCGAAAGGTAAAAACGCGATGTACGGCAAAATACTACGTTAAATAACAAGCCGGAACACATCCGGTAACGATTCTCAGTTACACGTGGGAAAACTTCTCGGTTTTAAGTCAAATTGACACGTAATTAATAAAAGTCAACTAATGCACGAAAAAGTTAAAGATGCTGACCAGGAAATTCATGGGGTGTCACATCCTTTCCTAGTTAAAAGAGATTTATCCTCAAAGCTTAAGCCGTGTCATTCAGTGCAGTTACAGAGTTTGAAAACAGATGTGGGTATTTCTTTTGAAACTGATATTCACGTTCCCAAGTGAACTCGGGTCCTGTTCTCGAGTTCCACCGGACCTTTTCGATTGGTGTACGACTTCTACTTAAATGTTTGACCTCATGGTCCATAATTTCAACTGGTTCTCCGATGAAGTGAAGCTTGTCGTCGACTTGAATCTTGTCTAACAAAGTGGCGAGTGTTTCATCAGATAGGTACTTCTTTAGGTTCGACACGTAAAAAGTAATATGGACTTGACTTAGTTATTCTAGGAGTTAAAGTCGGTAGGCAACGGTTTCAACCTTAGCAAGAATCTTGAAAGGTCCAATATATCACGATCACTAGCAACTTGAATTAGGCTTTTGATTTGAATGATCTTCTCGGTTGTTTCATGAACAATCTCTAGGCTAGTAAGCTGACTATCCCCAACCTCATCCCATCAGATAGGTGATCGGTACTACGACTATATAAAGCCTCAAAGGATGCAGCCTTAATGCTTATGTGATAACTGTTGTTGTACGAAAATTCTAAAAAGGGTAGATGTCTATCCCAGCCTTTTCCGAAATCAATCACACAGGAACGTAGCATATCCTCTAGTGTTTGAATAGTCCTTTCGGTTTGACCATCAGTCTGTGGATGATAAGTTGTACTCATGTCTAGCTGAGCACCTAAAGCTTCTGAAGTGACTGCCAAAAGTGAGAAGTGAATCTGCTGTCTCTATCGGAGATGATTGATACTGGCACTCCATGCCTCGAGAATACTTCCTTCAAGTATTGTCTCGTTAACTTCTCCATTGAGTCAGTTTCCTTCATCGGCAAAAAATGAGCAGATTTAGTAAGTCGATCAACGATTACCCAAATTGTGTCTTGACCGGTCGACGTTTTTGGCAGCTTAGTAATGAAATCCATTGTAATATTTTCCCACTTCCACTGTGGGATCTCGGGTTGAACCAAAAAACCAGATGGTTTTTGGTATTCTGCCTTGACCTTGACACATGTCAGACACTTACTGACGTAGGTTGCAATCTCAGCTTTTATATTAGGCCACCAATATAACTTCTTGAGGTCGTGGTACATTTTATCAGATCCTGGATGAATAGAGTACTTAGACTTGTGTGACTCATTCATGATTAAGTCTCTCAATCCTCTAAAACGCAGTAACCAACTGCGTTTCTCAATGCATTGTGTTCCATCAACATGCGTCTCGAACTTTTTGTTCATTCCATTAAGATTTTCTTCCTTAACGTTTTCCTCCTTCATTGCTTCAACTTGAGCATTTAAAATCTAATATGGGAGGTTTAGATCAATAGTCATCATTAAGGCTCGAACTCGTTGCGGCTTAATCCTTTCCTTTTGGCTTAAGGCATCTGCCACCACGTTCGCCTTTCCAAGATGATAACGAATCTCGCAATCGTAATCACTCAGCAGCTCCAACCATCGGCGTTGTCTCATGTTCATCTCCTTCTGATCTAGAATATATTATAAGCTCTTATGATCAGTGAACACAATGCACTTCATGTTGTATAAATAGTATCTCTACATCTCGAGGGCGAACACTACAACTCCTAACTCCAAATCATGATTCGTGTAGTTCTTCTCGTGAATCTTGAGTTGGCGGGATGCGTAAGCTATGACTTTCTCCTTTTGCATCAAAACCGCGCCTAACCCCTTATGCGAAGCATCACAATAAACCACGAAGTTTTCGCTACCTTTGGGTAGTGCCAAAATCGATGCCCTACACAACTTTTGTTTCACTAGTTAGAATGCATATTCCTTCTTTTCTCCCTAGTCAAACTTCATGGTCTTCTGAGTCAACTTGGTCATAGGTTTAGTGATCTTTGAGAAGCATTCGATAAATCGTCGGTAGTAACCAGCAAGACCCAAGAATTGGTGAATTTCCGTTGGTGTCTTGGGCGATGCCCAATCCTTGATCGACTCAATCTTAGCAGGATCCACGTGAATGCCTTCACTATCAATCACGTGTTTGAGAAATTGTACCTTTGAGAGCCATAATTCACACTTAGAGAATTTGGTATATAATTCCTCCTTCTTAAGTAATTCCAGTATTAACTTAAGGTGCTCTTCATGCTCCTCTTTGTTCTTAAACTAGATCAGTATATCGTCGATGAATACTATTACGAACTTGTCTAAGTATGTTTTGCACACCCGATTTATCAGATCCATGAATACCGCCGGTGCGTTGGTCAATCCAAAAGGCATTACTTGGAACTCATAGTGGCCATAACGAGTCCTAAACGCCATCTTTGGAATGTCATCCTCTCGAACTCTGAGTTGGTGATAACCAGATCTCAGGTCGATCTTAGAGTAGATACTTGACCCTTAAAATTAGTCAAACAAATCATCGATTCTCAAAAGTGGATATCAGTTCTTCACAGTAAGCTTGTTCAGTTCATGATAATCGATACACATCCTAAACGATTCGTCTTTCTTCTTAACAAACAAAACCGTAGCTCATAGGGCGAGGAACTAGGTCTTATGAATCCTTTGTCAATTAGTTCTTGTAGTTGGGTAGACAACTCTTGCATTTCGGATGGCGCTAGTCTATACAAAGCATGTGTTACAGGTGCAGTACCAGAGACTAAGTCGATGTGAAATTTAACTTCCCGGGTGGGTGGAAGTCCTGGCAAGTCTTCTGGAAAGACTTCCGAGAAATCCCGCATGATAGGTACGTCTTTAAGTTGCCTCTCTTTCGACTTGTCTTTAGCTTTTTCTTAGTAATCTGAGCCAAAAAGACGTAACATCCTTTCTGAATGTACTTCTGGGTTTTGGTGCATGAAATGATGCTTAACTTAGATTTACTCCTTTCGTCACTTCCATCTTCATGAATCGTCAACACCTCGTTACCGTAAGGGATGCAGACAACCTTCTCGTCATAGACGATAATGGCATGGTACTTCGATAACCAATCCATTCCTATAATAACGTCAAAACTACCAAGCTTAACAGGTATCAGGCCTCATGGCAATATGTAGACGATGGATCCCTCAACCTCTTACGAGGGGCAACAGGTCAGCTCGAATAAGTGGGTAATCTGCAGTAGGGGACCTACATCTCTTGCGAGATGGTCCAACAGACACCGGTGATGATGAATTTGTAGTCGATGAAGACGAACAAGGTGATACTCTACGCCTCTTACAAGGTGATGATGACGATACAGAATGGAACCTCTTACAGGTCGCTGGTATGCGAGCAGAAAATAGATGTACTCTCTTCCTTGCTGTCAACATCTTAAGTACCCCATTAGGTTGGGTACGGTAAGGTCGACCGAATGGTATCTCCTAACCAAGTAAAACAAGGATAGCAGGTCGATGAGGTATCCCAGGTCAATAAGGTATCACAGGTGGTGCAGGTACTATCTGACATTATGTAGGTGGTGTAACAGTAGTAGATGGTAAAACATGAGTAGATGGTGATGGTGGTGGTGATGTCTCGGATTATGATGAACGTAGTGCTACCTTGCTCCTCCATCAAGCAACGGCAGTCTCATGCGAATCATGATAGCTCGGAAGAATCTAAACACAAGAATAGAGAAGTAATGGGTACAACTAGTGCATGAACGGGAAATGATGGATCCTCAAATGGATTAGTCTCTGAAGTAGCGTGGATGTCTAGGACAACTACCCCGACAGGTGCAGCGATTACAGTCGTTGCCACCGGAACAACAGGTGCAATAGTAGGAACATCAGCAGGCATGACAGTAAGAATCGTGCCAAATAGGATAACCCGAGAAATGGACGATCCCACACTCTCCTCAAAAGAGTCAAAAGAAATCAAAATGACGAAAGCAACCATAACTCTGCACAAGCAAAAGTTTATATAAATCTCTTTATATGAAACCATGCAAGATATGTGC
>BQNB010020301.1:0-60630 GCA_026074375.1 Tanacetum coccineum | reverse complement strand
TATACGATTCACGATTTGGAGTTAGGTGCTGTGGTTTTTGCACTTTGACTTTGGAGGCACTACTTGTACGATACGAAGTGTACTGTGTATAAGGACCATAAGAGTCTCCAGTATATCCTAGATCAGAAAGAGCTCAATATGAGACAACACCGGTGGATTGAAATCTTAAGTGATTATGACTATGAGATCTGCTATCATCCTGGCAAGGCTAACGTAGTGGCTAACGCCTTGAGTTGGAAGGAAAGAATTAAATCGTTACTTGTTCGATCATTAGTTATGACGGTTCATACTAACCTACCAGAGCAGATTCGCAATGCTCAATCAGAAGCATTGAAAAAGAAGAACATGAAGGCTGAGAATTTGGGAAGATTAATCAAGCAGATATTCAAGGTTCGTCCTGATGGAACTAGGTATTTTGACAAATGTGTTTGGTTGCCGCAATTCGGTGGATTAAGGGATTTAATTATGCACGAGTCGCATAAATCTAAGTATTCTATACACTCGGGATCTGACAAGATGTATCAAGACTTGAAGCAGTTGTATTGGTGGCCGAACATAAAGGCTGAGATTGTCACTTATGTCAGCAAGTGCCTGACATGTGCTAAAGTGAAGGCTGAACATCAGAGGCCGTCTGGGTTACTTCAACAACTAAAAATTCCTGTTTGGAAATAGGAGAGAATCACCATGGATTTTATCAATGGACTCCCAAGAACTCTAAGTGGGTACGACTCAATGTGGGATATTTTTGATCGGTTGATCAAGTCCGCACATTTTCTACCAATGAAGGCGACTGACAGTATGGAGAAGCTCACCTAACTCTACCTGAAGGAAATTGTTTGTAGGCACGAAGTGCCCATATCGATCATATCAGATAGAGACAGTCGATTTGCATCTAGATTTTGGAGGTCACATTAACGAGCCTTAGGTACGAACCTAGATATGAGTATCGCTTACCACTCGCAGACAGATGTTCAAAGCGAAAGAACAATACAAACCCTTGAAGACAGGTTGCGAGCGTGTATAATTGACTTTGGAAGTAGCTAGGACAGACACTTTCCATTAGTCAAATACTCTTATAACAATAGTTATCACACGAGCATTAAGGCTACACCATTTGAGGCTCTTTGTAGATCACCCGTTTATTGGTATGAGGTTGGAGATAGCTAACTCACGAGCCCAGAATTAATTCAAGAAACAACGGAGAAGATTGTGTAGATCAAGAGACGGTTGTTAACTTCTCGTAGTCGTCAGAAAAGCTACGCAGACATAAGGCGTAGGCCATTAGAGTTTGATGTGGGTGACAAGGTTATGATTAAGGTATCGCCTTGGAAATGCGTGATTCGATTTGGAAAACGTGAGAAGTTAAGTCCACGATATATTAGACCATTCAAAGTCCTGGAAAGAGTTGGTCCAGTAGCGTATAAATTAGAATTACCAGAAGAACTCTGAGGGATTCATAACACATTCAATGTCGCAAATCTCAAGAAGTGCTTGGCGGATAAGAACCTTGTTGTTTCGCTCACTGAGATTCGACTCGATGACAAGCTACATTTTGTTGAAGAACCAGTAGAGATCGTGGATCGAGAGGTGAAGCAACTCAAGCATAGCCGTATTCCCATCGTTAAGGTTCATTGGAACTCACGACGAGGACCAAAGTTTACATGGGAATGTGAAGATCACTTCAATAGCAAGTATCCTCATCTATTCATGAGCAAGCCAAGAGTAGATAAGGCGAATTGAGGAACGGGACGACGCTCTCTTAAGGGGTGGATACAACTAACTCACTTAGTTATGCATGATACAACTAACTCACTTCTTATTTTTCTCATAGTTTGTATCAACACCTTCACCCTCTCTTCTCTTCTTCCATTTGGATGCCACCACCACCATACAAACACCCTCTTCAAACAAAATTTTCTAGCAAAAATCCATCACTAATTTAGGCTTCTATGATAGTATAACTCTCTTGATAATCAAACACCTTCAAGAACATATTTCCATAATGTTTAAGGGCTGATTTGTTATGACATTTTAAGGGGTTAATTCTTGGAGTTGTAGTGATGTTGTAGTAAAGTTGGTTTTGTGGGAATCTTGATTTTTGATTGGTTGATTTTGGAGTTGTTCCTTAAATATTGGAAGACTATTTTTAGGGGTTTAGTTTTGAATTTGGTTGGGTAAAAGATGATTGTGGGCTGATATTTTTGGTTGTTTTTGATTTTATTGGTGTATTTGTTGGGTTAAGAATTGGAGAAATAAGGTGTAGAGGTGGTGTTGATTATTGTGGTCACTATTGTTATTGTAAGGCTCTATTTTGCTTCCTTTAATTTCTCTTGTAAAAGTATTTTTGATTTGAATACATACTGTAAAAATATGAATTTTATGATTGTAAGTGTGATAAATAATGTGGTATGGCATTGTGTGGACTTTGGTGAGATCAGCAAACTTGTTAGACTAGGTTTTGGTAAAGTGGATTTGAGGCAGTTTTACATCAGTAGCTAAATGGACTTAGTATGAAATTTTTTAGTCATGGGGTTCCTAGGAAATTAGATAGACATGTTTCCATATGTTTAAGGTACACGTGACGAATTGGATGGAGCCGTATCTCCTTTGGATGAGTGAGATATGGCCGATTTACTAAAAATAGACAAATCTAGGTCACTGTTGGAAAAAGGAGTATAACTCCATATTTTTACATTAACATATTAGATTAAAAGGTTGAGCTCTTTAAAGGACACATATACCTAACACCTCCACTTGGCCTCACTTTAATAGCTATCATAGATTATGATTTATGTCCGTTTTCGTTAAGGGTTAAAATTATGGAAATAATTTATTTGGTATGACCAAGGGTAAATTAGTCTTTTCACATAGTTTTGGAACTTTTAAAGATATGAGTCCTGCATTTTTTAAAAATAGACTCAAAATGATTTCAGTAGGTGAAATCCTTGTATTTTTATCACTTACAGATTATGAGCTAGAGGTTCAGGAAGTTGGTCTAATTTTAGAATTTAGAAATTTGTGTATTGACTTGAAATTGAAAACGTATATGTTAACTTTGATAAAATAAAATTTAAGGGGTAAAACTAAGTACATGTCTTAATACATATAAGTTCAGGTTAGACATTGAGTTTTGATTAAAATTACTTTGAAAATCCTTGTGCAATGTCATACTTATTTTTGGACACACACTTTATGAACACTTATATTATTTTCTTTACGTATTGGTTTATACTTTATTATTCTAAGTCGCACCATATAATTTAGGTGGTACTTAGAGGTTTTGCTCACTCGTCGATCTACTTGCTTTCTGATCCCATCTTGCTTTCGGTGAGTTCATAGCCTCGCCTTTAAATGTTTAATTGTTTTTATAAACTGATGACATCAAATAACGTCTATTTTATAGCATCATTTATCCCATATATTTAACCCATTTTATATAATTATTGCAAAGAATTGTTACTTAATTATTTATATTTGAGAATTGTAGTAATTACGGAGTACTTGGTGAATATTAGCAAAAGGCGCGCATTCTGGAGCTTAAATGAAGATATTTTGAAGATTTACTATTCTGACTACCAATACGCCGTATCCATCAAGGAAGATACGGTGTATCCGTGCCTGCACTCACCAAAGACCATAAAGGAAAGAAGGTCAATACGCCATATCCAGAAGAAGTCAATACGCTGTATTGAAAATATAGTATGTGAATATTCTGGAAGATATCAAACGTGGTCCCTACTCCAAGAAACTCCAATACGCCGTATCTAATCCCTTGGATACGCCGTATCGAACCGACTTCCAGACCCTATAAATACAAAACTCAAAAACGAGTTTTAAGTGTGCTAAATCATATTCTCGATACCTAAACCACAAAATTCGATTTTAGAGGAGAAAAAGAGCAGAAGATGTCTTGCAACGCATCCCAATCCACAGAAGACAACGTGTAATTTGTTATAATTTTATAATTGTTCAGTTTTTGGTATCATTCGTTAACTCGGTTAGTTTACCTTGGCTAAAACAATTACTCTTGTATTAATTATGATGTTTGAAGGCTAATACCTACGGGTATTAGCGATTATTATAAAGATCTGAATGTTTGGTTTTGTTTGTATCTCAATTGCTTAATTCATCGTTGCATGCTTGTTTATGTTTATTAATTCATACTTGTTTACGTGCTTTTGTATGCGACCTATCATTCAACTGGATCTAGTGATATGGACCAAGTAATCTAGATTTCGGGATAGCTCTCCATATAGTAATTTATACATCTAGAATCATAAGATCACATATATTGTCCTTCTAAAATCGTGCTAAGGATACGCTTCTGGCTTAACTAGTTAACAAAAATTGCCTTTGATTTATTGAGCATGTTGACTAGTAGGTAAATCAAGATAATTCAACAAGTAATGTTCTAATTCCATTGGATAGTTAGACAAGTGGACTACTAGTGTATAAATTGCCTTTAAGCAGTAAGTGGGTAAAGTCTCTATGAGCTAGGGTTTAACAAGATAACAATTGCTCGACCGCTCTTTTATCTTCTGTTAATTTGCTTACGTGGGTTAAAGTGTCTTGAATTGATTGTAGTCACCAACAAACCCGTGCCAGCCTCTTAGGCTGAAACCCCCCTTTTACTTGTTAGAATTAGGATTAGTACTAACATAGGATTAACATAGGTTTGACTTAGATTAGATAACCAAAATATAAATAAATTGAGACATTTAACCTTGCTTCAAGTGTTCAACACCCTACTTACCACGAATCTACCACCGACCGGGTACACTTCCCGTTAAAGTGTTGTTTTTGGTTAAGTCGGCAAAATATAAATTTAAAACTTAAACTATCATAAATAAACACCACACAACAACACATCAACTCCCACATATCATTCTTCTATATCGAATTTATCTCCTCGTCCTTGGCTTGCCTTCATTTCTTTCTTTTCATGGCCTCTTCAAAAACTAACGGTTCGCACTCAGCGTATAAACAAAGAAGGGGTATTTCATCAGTTACCTCGTAGAGCTCGTGCAAACTTATTGTCTTAGGTTCTACTTCACTTAAACTTGAAGGCGAGTCTTGGGTTGGAGTTGTAGTTGGTGTTGGACTTTCGGGTTAATGGACTTCTTCACTTGATTCACATATCTCTTCTTCATTAGTCATAGGAAGAAAGTCATACCTTTCATTTTCCTTAGTTCTCCAATCCCATGATCCTTCTTTGTTGAACTCCACGTCTCTACTCACTACCACCTTCCTTGTGATCGAATTATAGATCTTATAAACTTTTGACTATTTTTTGTAGCCAACGAACATATGCTTCTCACTTTTATCATTAAGCTTGCATAGCCTTTGACTCGGAACATGGACATACGTTATGCTCCCAAATATCCTTATATGTGATACGGTAGGCTTCATCCCATTCGATGCTTCTTGTAGAGTCTTGTTGTCTAAACTCTTAGACAGATACCGGTTCAATTGATAAATCGCACAATTAAATGCTTCAGCCCAAAACTCCTTTGGATCATCTTACTTTTCAATATGCTTCAGACCATATTGAAAATGGTCCTATTCTTTCTCTCCACCACTCTACTTTGTTGTGAGGAGTAAGGAGCTGTTAGAAATCTCCGGATCCCATTATCTGCACAAAATTTATTAGATTCCTTTGATAGGAATTCTCCACATCTATCTGATCTAATGAATCTAATCTTTAAACCTCTAACCTTTTCAACCATAGCTTTAAATTTCTTAAAAGCTTCAAAGGCTTGGGATTTTTTTTAAGAAAATATACCCAAGTCTTTCTTGAATAGTCATTAATAAAGAGCATAAAATAGAGATTCTTACCATAAGAGGGTGGAGTAATGAGACGACACAAATTCATGTGAATTAGTTGTAAAAGTTCCTTAGCTCTTGATGTCGCTTCTTTCAGGAATGAACTACTAGCATGCTTCCCAAGAAGGCATCCTTCACACACTTGATTGAGATGATCAATTTGATCTAACCCTTTCACCAATCTCTTAGAAGATAATAATATTAAGTCACCAAAGCTTAAGCGCCCGTACCTCCTGTACCAAAGCCACGAATGATCCTTCAGAAAACTCTTTAAGCAATTAGCTTCATCATGTTGAATTTTCAAAATGAACATTCGGTTTTTAGTCATATGCACTTTTGCTATGAGCTTTCCCTCTTGATTTCTAATTGTAACACTACGATCTTTGAAATGAATCATGCTTAAAATATTACTTTTTAGGTTGGGCACATTTTATACGTCCAAAATATATTGGTGACTTCCATCTTTGGGTCGGATAAGTATCTTACCTTTTCCTTTCACCGGTGCCTTTGATTCATCTCCAAAGGTGACATTATATTTACTTTTCTCCATCTCCAAGAACAAGTCTTCTTCACCCCTCATATGGTTACTCGCAGTGGAATCTATATGTTATGGCTCTATCCTCTCTTCTTGTTCGTCATGTTTTGCCATTAGCAAAGTAAGCTCATCTTCAACCTCTACCTTTACCAGATTAGCTTTTTGTTCCACTTGTCTTGAGCTAGTATACTCATTGGTGTAATGACCATATTTGTGACAATTGTAACATTGTATTTGAGGCTTACCTCACCTTGAGATTGGAAGCCTCTCCCATGACTTCTTCTATATGAGGACCATTTGTTCTCATCTTCTTTTTTGATATCTTCGCTTCCTTGTCCTTGTCTTCAGCCTTGGAAACCACCGCGACCTCAAAAAGTACTACGTCCTCGTCCTTGCTCTTTTCCATGTAGAAAGCTTCTTTTATCATTCTTTGAAAGAGAAATTTTAGTATAGAGCTTACTCTAAGGGTTCTTTCCCTCCTTCTTTTCATAAACGTCTCTTCATGGGCTTGTAAAGATCCCATGAGTTTATCTTTGGTCATAGAGTCGGTGTCTTTTGACTACTTTATTGCCACAACAATGTAATCAAAGCTTGGTGGCAAAGAGCGAAGAATCTTTTCTATCACCCTTATGTCACTCAAGCTTTCACCATTTCTCTTCATTTCATTTGAAATGGTCAAGACACAAGTGAAATAATCTGAAATGGTTTCAGATTCCTCCATTTGGAGTTTTTAGAACTCTCATCTAAGAGTTTGAAGACGCACCTTTTTCACATTATCAATTCCTTTGAAAGAATTTTAAAGGATCTCCACGCTTCCTTAGAATTGGTTGCATTTTCAACTTTCTAAAACATCGCATCATCAAGACATTGATAGATGAGCATAAGAGCACTTTGATGCTTCTTTCTTGCCTTTTGGAAATTCGCCCTTTGGGCGGCACTCAATGAACTCTCATCATCAACTTTCTTAATACCTTTCTCGACTATCTCCCACACATCATGTGAACCGAGTAACGCCTTCATACGAATTCACCAACTACTAAAGTTATCTTTGGTAAGACGAGGAAAATGGAACAAGTTCATTGAACTTGACATCTCGATCTTCTAGATCTAGCTCTCATACCAATTTGTTGAAAACACGAGGGCCTTTTAGGCTTATATTCGTTAAAAAGAGGAACACTTAGATAACTTTTACAATGTAACTTTATTGCTTACCTTTATAAATGCTTACATACATCACCTATATATACTTTTCCACAAAAGATTCTAGACTCGCGATATTTTCCATTTACTTCTAGATAATCTTGACTTCATACATATCTATATTCTAGATATTTCTTACTAGATATTTCTATCACACTTAAGTAGAATCTTCTACACACATCTATAGATATTTTCTATGATCATTCTTTAACTTTCTAGAAACTTCTTCTATATAGGCTTGGACTTTTATGACTAAATCAAGTTTACCATCCAAAAATTAACTCGTGCAACCAAGCCAATCCACGAGAATGACTTACTTAACCATATATCATAACAGTACCCGAGCTGAGATAAGAGACAAACTAACTACTGAAGTAAGAAACACACATGAGACCATATATAGTAAACATTGGTTGTTTAAATGAAAAAGCAAAATATAAGTTTTTAATAAAAGAAGATGCATATTTTTTGGAGAACAAATGAAGTTTGTTATCGTTCTTTTCTTTTTGGTTAATGATGAAAGATTTATATTATATGTAGTTTATGCGAGTTTGAAATCATTAAATCTCCTTTTAGTTTGTTTTTATAGAAATGTCATTAGTTGCGTCAACTTTTACTTTTATTAGTAGCTGAAAATATGTTAGATGTCGTTGTAACCTTAGAATATAAGTTGCCACATAACCTCTTAGTTGGTTATCAAGAAAAAGAAGGGTAACAAATGGAAGATAAATCCAATGGAAGGATATGATGATGGGATTCCATGCTTATCGACCAAGAAATAACTCAAAGTCTTCTTTTACCATTTTAATTAACAAGGGAAGATTGTTAGAAATATGAAAAGTGTCGGTCATTCCGTGTATAAAGGGTCGTAGTTCATGTTTAACTACTATAATACGTTTTGTAATAGACTAGCATGGGTCCGACCCATGGTAAGTCCATGACCGGCCCAAGTCACTTATTTGGAGCATAAATACCCTCCTACACTAGGTAGGAGGGTGTGGTTCTATGTGCTTACTTGGTATTTTCTCTCTTATGGAATACATGATGACTTTCTCTCACTAGAACTCACCACCTCTTTCTTTCTCTAAAACCTTAGCTTATCTTGTGTGATTTGATATCAAAGTAGGATTCCTACACAGAACCTTTCATGTATTCTTTGTCTTTTCCTTTCTTCTTCAGTTGTTATCAAGGTCATTATATAGTTTCATAAACAATGCTACAGTTTCACAAACGATGCATCATGATAAAAAAAACAATAAATATCAAACATAAGTAAGATAGCCATTTCTTTGTTCTGGTCATTGTTAAATGATAGAACCCCCCCTCTAAAATAACCTTCCTAAACCTTTGGCGATTATTGGCGACACTTTTTCCCTAAACCTTTGGCAATTACAAACATATTCATCCCTACTTCTAATTCTTAATCGACCATGCATAGAGTGTATTAATATATTGTTAATTCATTCCTTTGTTTTGTCTTGTTATTGAATTAGGTTTAGGTCGACAATGTTTTGGCTTTTGTTAGGGTTATAGCTTAATTTGTTTTTTTGTTGCGTTCAATTAAACAACCCTTTTGGGATTTGTTTTCTGCTGATCGTGTTCCGTTATTACTAATGCATTAATTACGTTTAATATGAGCAATTTAATATTAAGGTTTCTTTGTTTCTTCTTGTAAATATCGTTCGATGTTAAAATCTAGGTTTTTGGATTCGGGAGGAGGTGGTGGTAAGAAGCAAAAAAGTAACATTAATGTTACGATTGGTTCTAGTTCGGATTCTGATTTTCCTTCCTTGAGTGAAGTTGTTGGTACATGACGCACTTAGGATGGAGGCTTAAATGAGGGTAATAAGGTACTGGTGGATCTATTGGTCAAGTTACTAAGGCTACTGTTGTTCCTAGTGGAACGCCTGATAAAACTAGTGCTCCGGGTAATGCTGGTAATCCGAATGAGGTTGGTCGTGAATCTGTTATGAAGGAAATTCTCGCGTCTTATGCTAATAAGCTTAGCCCTACGTCTTTGACTAAGGCTAATCTTCAGAAGCTCGATGCTACTATGCTAAATGATGCCGACTATGACGTTTAGTTACCTTTGGCTTTGGTTCATGAGGTAAGTAATAGAATGAAAAATTCACTGTATGGTTATTTTATTGGTAAAAGGCTTGCTTTTCCTGTCGTGGAATGGGTTGTACGCAATAATTGGGAACAATATGGATTAAAGAAATTAACTTTAGTGAAAGGTTTTTTCTTCTTTAAGTTCTTATCTACTGAAGGTTTTGATTCGATGCTTAGAGATGGTCCATGGATGATTCGTGGGGTCCTTATTTTTATAAATAAATGGTCACCCTCCGTGAGCCTTCTTCAAGAAGATTTGTCTCATGTTCCAGTGTTGGTGAAATTTCATGATGTCCAGTTGGCTGCTTATACATCAGATGGTTTAAGCTTGATCGCCACAAAAATTAGTACCCTAATGATGCTAGACTCATATACGAACTCCATGTGTTTGGAATCATGAGGGAGGAGAAGTTATGCAAGAATTTTGATTAAAATTGATGCTCGTAATGATTTTAGCAATAATTTGGTCATGGTTTTTCCAAACCTTGAAGGAACTAGATATACGAAAGAAACCATTCGTGTGGAATATGAGTGGAAACCTCCTCGTTGTAGTACGTGCTTAATATTTTATCACTAACTTGATGATTGTCCAAAAGCTACTAAATGAGTGATGTATAAGATGGATAAAGGTAAGGATGGATCATCCGAGGCGGATGATGAAGGTTTTGTTGAAGTAAAAAAGAAGAAATCAGGTGGTAGTAATTGAGGCAATAAAAACTTCAAACCGGTCTCAGTGAAACCAAAACCTCAGTATCACCCTAAAGCAAAACAATCGACTGAATAGGCGAACCAAAAGACGACTCCTTCTGTTGGTAAGAAGAATGTCTCGACATCAGGTAACGGTACTTTTTCCCTTAGTAACTCGTTTGAGGCGTTAAATTTTGAAATTTTGGTGAGTAAGGAAGTTGAAATGGGTAATAATGCTTCTACGTCTGGTGTGCAAGAGGAAGGGAAAAGCTCTACCCCGCTATTAGAAAAGATGAATATGTTTGAAAAATAGCTGCTGGAGGGGGAATGTGTACTTGTGGATGATGATGGTAAACCTATAAAAAAGGTAGATTATTCGGGTGATCAGGATAGTAAGGATGAAATTGAATCTGTTGATAATGAAATGGCAAGTTATGTGGCTTCAAAACCATCAGGGGTTGGATATGGTACTAAGAGCTTGCTAGAAAAATGGAGGGAAACATATGTGAATGATGATTACGACCCATACAATGATGATATATATGAAGGTCTAAACATTCATGACAATATTCAATCTATATGCGATAATTTGGATATCAAAGTACGAGGTCGAATGAAGAAATAAATTACTTGTTGGTATTGAGTCATTTCTAGTCTTGTTATAATTGTATCTTCCTTAAGGAAGTTGGTTACCTATGTAACGGGCTAAGATATGTGATTCACCCACATCCATTGTACTGAATTGTTTTTAGAGTAATAAATTTACCGGGGAAACCCTTTACCAAAAAAATAAATGATAGAAACCCCATAGGTATAATGCATTATTCAACCGTAATATATAGAGATTACATAAGACATAAAGGAAACCCTAACGGGCCTTAAGCCCACAAACGGGCTTAGGCCCACTAATCTAATCTATCATTTAATACACCTCGCAGATAGAGCGGGAGGTCTTCGAATAATCCAACTAAATTTATTGCAAACGACGAGAAATCTTGAGAAGTGGCATCTTTCTAATTGTAATTATTATTGTAATCTTAATCATGCTTGAGGAGGGCTGTGAGATGGACTTCAATAACCTTACTTATATATATTTTTTAAAGATATAAGGTTTTGTGAGAAAGTAAATTAAAACCACGTTTAGAAATGAACTTAAAAAGAAAGAAAACAAAGTGAGAAAAAGTAATTTTATTTTTTCGTGAGATTTTTGGAAACAGACATGAATGATAGATGATATATATAATATAAAGAATATAGATTGGAGATGCAATTGAGTTATTTTTCGTGGGAATGGAAGGTGAAAGGAAAAAAAGAAAAGATAATCTAATGGCATAAAGCATACATAAATGAAAGAAAGTTAGGTTAGTGAAATGAAGAGGATAATCACCATCTGGCCAAAGAAGACGGTGGCACAGTAGCAATTAAAATTTGTCTAGATAGTTTTAGGGATGCGGATCAACATAGCTACCTAGGTCTGAGGATCAGCCACGCTTCGATACCATGTTAAATGATAGAAACCCCGTAAGTATAATGTATATTCAGCAGCAATATATAGATATTCCATAAGACATAAAGGAAACTCTAACGGACCCTAAGCCCACAAACGAACTTGAGCCGACTAACAACTAAAAAGTATACACTACTTCTTGCTACCAAACCCAGCTGGATATCAGGCTATAACCACACTAAACTATAGAGGAGTATGTTATTTATATTGGATCAAAGTTGTGAGAATCATGAAAGGCAAAAGAATCATAAACAGAATTTAGAACATACAGTATCCATTATAAGATTTCAAAGCTTCATAGAATATATGAGTTTTTGATTCCTACATTTGATGTCAATGAGGATCAATCAAGAAAAATCCACACATGACTAAGACATAGATGGTTAGTCAATTGATTAGTTACCCTTAGATTTAGTCTCATAAGTAAAGCTACCCGCTGTGTTGTTTACACCACGTGCACTTTGTTTTTTGTACAACCAATGGAAATTCAAAAAACCACACAATGATAACTTATAATTAATTTATAAGAAGCGAAAGCATATAAGAAGCATCCATGTACTTTTTGGTTAAATAATCAATCTGGTTTTCATAAGAGGAGCTGCCATGTTATGGATATTAAAAGATGATTTTATTTTGTAGATCATTCCAGAAACTGGCTTTTAAGGATCATTTGTAATTTGTGGCCTCCCAAAAAATAAATCAAGGATCATTTATGTTTGGGATTGTACATGCAATGGTTCAAAGTTCAAGTTAGGTCATCATTTAGTTAGATTCATAATCTTAGTAGCTAGCAAGCCAAGTCTAGACTGGATATATTGGCTGATCAACTCATGTATCTGTTGATTTTTGTTCTCTTTCACTGATTTCAAGCTTTAGGGTCGTATATAAATAATATATAAATACTACTTATATTAACCAAACCAAATCAAGTGACCCTTGATAAGGTTTAAAGAAAGAAAATCAATGAAATCCGATTAGTATAATATTCCCGGGTCGTTTTCCCGATGAGGAATGTAAATTTGAGAGTCGAGAGTCGGTTTGATATTTGATGTTTGAATACAACAAGATTTTGATTTGATTTCTAATTCTACGGGAAATACAAAAAAGGCATGCTAATACTAACAAATAAGGCAATTATCAAAGAAATCAAATAACGGGAGAAATACTAACGATCTAAATTTATCACTAAATCAAAATTAAACCCTAAAAATGCAAACTTAGTTTATAAAACCTCTAAAATGATAAAGTAAATTTTTCTAAAAAGGAATTATATTTTTTTTGACTTTTCTAATAATTTTCTAATGAATTAAAACCTATTTAATCTATTTAAATTTTTTTTCTAAGAAAATGACAAATTAATACCTAAACATTCTAAAAATGATTTTCTACTTTAGAAAAGTTAAAAATATGATAAAAATAAGAAAAACTATTTTTTTAAACTACTTATTTAACTTAAATTAATTTTATAACTTAAATTAAAAAGCTAAAAATGAAATTTAAATTCTAAAAATGATGAAAATGATTTTAAACTTTATAAACCTAAAGATATTATTTCTAAAACTAAAAACTATTATTTTGTAATTTTCTGAATTAATTTACTAATTTTAAATGACTTTCTAAAAATTTAAACTACGAAAAATAAAAGAAAATAACAAATAAGTTTAGAAAAATCTGAAAAATTGCACAAAAGTTCTAAATGCTATGAAGAAGCCAGGAAAAATAACATGGATAACACATCTTAACAAATAAGCACCAAATAAGCTAATTTAAGCTTCGAACTGCTTATATAAGCATAAGGACTAAGAAGGGGTTAAATATTAGGCTGTGTAAGAAATAAACAGATGGCATCTGGTGCTGTGGTAGTGAGAGTGTGTGTTAAGTATGCTTGCTATGTAAAGGGAAGGTCACAAGTTCGACCCTTGTGGCCTTCCTTTTTGAAAACCTTTTTTTTTCTTTTTACAAACTTATAAAATAAGCAAAACTAACAACATTTAAAAAAGCAACATTTTTGTAAAAACTTGTAAATAAGCTGGAAAAGAGCAAAATCAGCAGGCAGTTTGCCTTTTTTAACACTAAGTTATAAAAGGCACAACTGTTTGGCTTTTTTAGGACAAATAAGCTTAAACAGATAAATTACTATACCTAATAAGCATATAGGAACAAATATAAGCAAAGGAAACAACAAGAAAAGCACTAAAAATCCAATAAGCTAAATGGCCAAAACAGTTAGCCAAACAGCCAAGAAGGGCACTTTCTAGCTTATTTTTAAGCTAGGAAATGGAACCTTATGGCTTAATAACCTATCTCACTGAAAAGCTTATCCAATAAGCTACAATAATCAACAAAGGAAAAGCATTTTAAAATTCAAATGAGATATGAAAAAGCTGAATGAAAGTAGCTGTTCACACTCAGTATATGCTAAGTCTTTTTTTTAATTTTGAAAATGACAACTTTTGAGCTTAAAAATAAGCTAACAAACAGATCCTTATGGACTTAATACTATGAAAAAGATTAAATGTAGACCTCAAAGAACTTATAACAACAATCAAAAGTCATTTTGAAATTCAGAATAAGCCAGAAAAAGCAAATGAAAAAGCAGTTTTTTTAGATTTTCAATACTTAGTAAATTTGACAAATTTTGACAAAAACAAACACAACAAATGCATACCTATTTGACTTTGTTTCTACCTTGTTTTAACACTTGAACAAACACATAACCATCACAAATACTCAACAAGCAAAGATCAAATCATATGAACTGATTTATCAAACAAAATTCTCACAAATTCAAACAACTTATATAAACTATGATTTTGAGATTTAACACTTAAAAACTTCTAACAACTGGATTTTATGGTGAATTCAAGTTAAACTAAGATGACCCAAAGGGCACAACTGTTTCTGACCCATTTTGACCCACAAACTCAGTTAAACCAAACACCCCTTTAAAAACCATTCTTGACATTTTAAACTGATTAAGACTGATTTAAGCTATAACTTGTTAAAGACCCTATGTCAATAAGCTTAATACTATCAAAGTAATTAGATTTGCACAACAACAAATAAGCACTATAATCAATGCCAAGAACAGATTATGCTACTTTTTAAGCTAAAATGACAGATTTTAATGAAAACTAGAACTAGTGATATCTAAGCTATAAGCAGGCGTACATAAGCATCCAATAACATAAATAAGCAGCAATAAGCAAATAAAAACAGCTAATAAGCAGAGAATAAGCAGATGAACAGTAAAAGCTTAAAAATGGAAAAATGGAACTTACAAATGCCTTTGCTCAAAACAAGGCTATTTAAGCTTTTAAAAGCTGATCTACAAGCTTTAGCTTGTCAAAGACATGCTAGTAGAGTCCATAAGCCCATCCAAATTTGGCTTATCATCCAAAAGAGCAATGAATTATTGAGGGAGAATTTTGGTGAAATAAGCTTAAAAACTTAACAGTTTAGTTTGCTTGAAGAAAACAGTTTATATAAAAGCTCAAGTAAAAGCTTATGAAGCTTATAAAATAGTTGTAACAATAATGGAATTAAAACTTAGGATTTTAAAACTAAAAAACTTTAAATTTTCATTAATCATAAAAAGGTTACAAGACTTGAATTTAAAGTGCAATAAGCTAAAATGTTAACTAAGATAAGCTGAAAATTAAACTAGATAAAACTACATGCCTTGAAAGGCTACAATGGGGTCCTATTTATACTAAAATAAGCTAAGGGTCTTGGTCTTGTTTTCTTGTCTTCTTCCCATTGTGTTTCTTTTGTGAGTGATTCGTAAGGTGTGTTTGTTGTGTGAGAGACTTCAAGTCTTCATCATAGCTATCCATTATGAGTGCTCTCCAAGCCAAACGATCTCAACCCTTTATTTTTGTCTTCTACCTTGGACGAATGAGGGTTTATGGGATTGCCAAGGTGGCAAATGACCCATGTGAAGTGGGGTTGAGGGGGAAAGAGATGTTTTTGTTGTTTTGTTGCAGGGGGTGCAGGGGTTGAAGAAACATGAATAAGGAAATTTGGCGGGAAGAGGGGTGTTCTGTTTGTATTCTGTTTTGGTGATAACAGGGGTGAAGTGTTTTAATTTTTTACAAAAATGGCCCCTCAAGTTGTATAGTGTGATTGCAAGGTTCGTCCTTTGTGGTGTAAATGTTTGTGGGAGTTAACAACTTCAGTCCCTGAAGTTGTATATGACTGTTGCACCCACAGTCCTTGGGGGACTAATGATGAAATGACTTAACAGCCTTATAGTGTGGGCTGTTAAGTATTTGGTTTGGGCTAGTAATTGGGCTTGGTATGTAAAGAAAGGGTTTTGGTCTTTTTAAATTTCAAAACATATGTAAGCTTCATATAAATGCTTAATGGGCTGCCCCGACCCATTAGATGGGTACGGGTGGGACCATTAAGTATTTCTTCAGTTTCGGCTTCGGCTTTGACTTGTTGACTTTTTGGGTTAACTTTGACTTTGACCACTCGGCTTTGACTTTTTCATGCTCTTTCCGTACTCGTGCTCAGTTTTGTTGTTTAGGATTCGTTTTTGTCCTTTTCTTAGATATCCGTTACCTGCACAATATAAATGCAAAACACACAAATGCAATGTATTTTTGGTATGTTTTTAGTCTTTTAAGCACGTTTTTAAAGGTCAAAGGTATGTGTATTTAAACACATACCAAAATCTCCCATACTAAACTATTGTCGTGTCCTCACGCAATGCCATAAGTAAACACTTAAGAAAACCAAGAATCTCAATCCCCCTTGACTAATTACCTTGAAAAGTAGCTAACTGTTCATCGAGAGGAATTAAAGAATCAATAGCTTTGAAAAGCCCCGTTTTTACCATTTTTATAAATCTACACTTATTACCACACATATTTTTGTATTTTTCCTTTTCCTCATTTTTTTATACTTTTTTACTTTTCATTTCAAGCAACTAACTAACATGTTTGACTTTCGTTATTTTTATAACTTTAGGGATCATAGAACAAGATGCATTTCAATCCTAAAATGCCCAAGAAGGATAAATTCATCGTCCCCGACTTTTCACTCGTCCCAAACCAAGCTTAAAAACGAAATCACCGTTAAATATGAGCTAAGATGCTAACACTACTCATACTTGTACCTTGTAAACTTTTCACTCCCGTCAATTATGTTAGTGTGATTATTTCGAATTTCAACCATGGATCAACCTTTTTATGAAAATTGCAATATTTCTATTGCTTTACGTTCCACCCAAGAATTATGATTTTGAAGGCGAGATCATCCCATGTAGCGACTTTCGTCTCGGCACATCCCAACCTTGCGGCTAAGTGACCAGGCTTTTGACACCCCACAGAGACTAGTATCGAGACTCACGGACCTTCGGTTTCAAAAACTCTTAGGTTTCCCGTTTATAAAACAATTCACTTAGAAAAACCACAATCTTAAAACGAATTAGTCTTAGTTCAAAAGCATATTTGAATTTAAGAAAAAGAGATTTTCCCTATATTTATTAAATCACATATCACACTTATCATAATTATACTTTTAACAAAGGAAATCCTCGACCTTTTAGAAGGCTGCAACATCGGTTGTGAGCCGGCAAGATGCAGCAAACTTTTATCAGTCTCGGATTATTATTCTTACTATGGGCTTTCTTTAGAAGGCTGCAACATCGGTTGTGAGCCGACAAGAGCAACAAACTTATATCAGCCCACAGATTATAAGTTTATTATTACACTTTTTTATAAATATATATTACCACCGAAAATAGAGAAAACAATCTTTTATAAAATCACAAGTATAAAATTTGAAAAAAGACTAAATTAAATTAATGTTGACGACACAAATAAAAAGCTTCAATATCAAAAATTGTTGATTTAAGTTTTAATTTTGAAAGAGCACGTATATTGGTCAGAAGTTTATGAGCAAAAGGAGAAAAAAACGACAAAACTACACTTATGACCCTTAAGATTTCCAACTAATCCTTGTTTAGATCTAACTCAAGACTTAACTCATCAATATATCGTCTTAGCAAATTTAAAATCTTATAAAAAAGATCCGCAATTCTTAGTCTAAAAGTTACGGGACAAGCTAGAGCGCAACATGCTCGATCGAGTCAAAATTTATTCTTATTCTACCTAGTAGGAAAGTCAAAATTATGACAAAACACTTATTTTATTTTTGGAATTTTTTAATTTTTTTTCATTTTTTTGGTATTTTAGTGGTAAAAACGGGATTACGTGAAAACAACGACTGTAGGCACAATCAAATCGATAGTTCCCCCCATACTAGAACTGAATATTGTCCTCAATGTTTTAAGAAGGGTCTCTATGTAAATCTAAGGCCGTTTATTAAGTATGCCAAAAGATAAACGTTAGTCGATTAGATTAGGATATTGGATTCCCAAAATGAAGCTGAGGATGTGAAGCTCGAGTGATCGAAGGACAAAAACCGCGAGCACGAGAGGCTTTAAACATCCGGGACAATCCTGGACAATCATCACAAAAACACAAGCACACGAGAATGAAATAGGTACACCTCCTCATGTTACACTTATTAGAAAATAGAAAGAAGATAGAAGGATAAGCATGGGTTGCCTCCCACGAAGCGCTTGTTTAAGGTCACTTAGCTTGACCCGTCCCCGAATTCATTGGTCCTTGGGGAAGGTTTGGAGATCCGGGACAACCATATGTGGTATGTCCCCTCCAAAGTAATGCTTAAGTCTATGACCGTTCACCTTGAAGTTTGGCCCGTCGGTTTGAGATAACTCGACGGTGCCATAAGGGTACACATGGGCAATGGTGAACGGTCCGGTCCAACGGGTTTTAAGTTTACCCGAGAAAATCTTCAATCGAGAATTAAAAAGAAGGACTCGGTCACCAACGTTGAAAACGCGGTTCTTGATTTTGGAGTCGTGGATCTTCTTTGTCTTCTCTTTGTAGATCAAAGAGTTCTCATAGGCTTGATCACGAAGTTCATTTAATTCATTGAGTTGAACTTTCCGGTGATCACCCGCGGACTTAAGGTCAAAGTTTGCATGCTTCAAGGCCCAATAGGCTTTGTGCTCGAGCTCGATCGGTAGATGACATGCCTTTCCGTACACGAGCTTGTAAGGAGTACACCCGATGGGTGTTTTGAAAGTTGTACGGAAGGCCCAAAGTGCGTCATCTAATTTATCCGACCAAGAGGCACGGTTCTCGCCTATGGTCCTTTCCAAGATTCTTTTTAAACCACGGTTGGAGACTTCCACTTGCCCGCTTGTTTGGGGGTGATATGCGGTAGCAAGACGGTGAGTGACACCGTACTTAAGCATGACCTTTGCGAATTGGTCATTGCAAAAGTGCATACCGCGATCACTAATGATAGCGCGGGGAGTTCCAAACCGAGCAAAGAGAGATTTTAAAATTTTAACAACAACTCGGGCGTCGTTGGTGGGGAGCGCTTTTGCTTCAACCCTTTTAGACAAGTAATCGACCGCCACGAGTATATACTTGTTCCCGTGTGAAGACGGGAACGGCCCCATGAAATCGATGCCCCACACGTCAAAGATTTCGCACACTTGAATTGCATTTTGTGGCATTTCATCACGTTGCGAAATTTTTCCTTGACGTTGACAAGCGTCACATCGGGTGACCAAGTCATGGGCATCTCGGTAAATAGTAGGCCAATAAAATCCTGAGTCAAAAACTTTCTTGGCGGTGTAGTTGGCACCATAATGTCCCCCGGTGGGCCCATTATGGCAAGCTGTGAGGATATCAACAGCTTCTTGGCCGGAAACACACCGCCGGATCACTTGATCCACACATATTTTGAACAAATAGGGGTCGTCCCAAAAGTAGTGCTTAACATCCTTGAAAAACTTGTTCTTTTGCTGGGACGACATCCCTTTAATCATAAAATTCCCCGCATGGTAGTTTGCAAAATCGGCAAACCATGGGGTACTATCATCACCACGAAAGGTAACCATACCAAGTGTCTCGAGAGGAAATGTTTCGGTAATTTCCTTGTTCTCGAGAACATCTTGGTGGGGATTTTCAAGTCTAGAAAGGTGGTCGGCGGCGAGGTTCTCGGCTCCTTTTTTTATCACGGATGATGATATCAAATTCTTAAAGGAGGAGAACCCACTGGAGCAATCTTGGCTTAGCATCTTGCTTGTTAAAAAGGTATTTTAATGCCGAGTGAGCCCTATACACTATGCTTTTTAACAAGACTAAGTAAGGTCGGAATTTCTTGAAAGCATACACCACGACAAGTAATTCTTTTTCCGTCGTAGTGTAATGTGCTTGAGCATCCATCATGGTCTTACTTGCATAGTGTATAGGCTGGAAATGTTTTGTTTTACGTTGCCCCAAGACCGCATCTATTGCAAAATCACTCGCGTCACACATGAACTCAAAAGGTAGGTCCCAATCGGGGGCAACTAATATTGGTGCTTTGGTCAATTTTTTATTATGTGTTTGAAAAGCTTAAATACACTCTTTGGAGAAGAAGAACGGAGTATCTTTTTCAAGAAGACAGGTCATCGGTCGGGCTATTTTTGAGAAATCTTGAATAAATCTACGATAAAACCCGGCGTGACCAAGAAAACTCCGAATTCCTTTTACGGTGGTGGGATGAGGTAGCTTAGCAATAACATCAACTTTAGCCTTATCTACCTCAATCCCATTCTTGGAAATCTTATGGCCAAGGACAATACCTTCCTTGACCATAAAGTGGCTCTTCTCCCAGTTTAGAACAAGATTGGTGTCTTCACACCTTTAGAGCATCTTGTCCAAATAAGAGAGGCAAGTTTCGAATGAATTCCCAAAGACCGAAAAGTCTTCCATAAATACTTCCATCCTTTTTTTTGATAATATCATGAAAGATAGCCATCATACACCTTTGGAACGTGCCCGGTGCATTGCATAAGCCGAAGGGCATGCAACGGTAGGCAAACGTTCCATAAGGACACGTGAATGTGGTCTTTTCTTGATCTTGAGAGTCGATGGGAAATTCAAAATAACCCGAGAAACCATCAAGAAAACAATAGTATTCATTTCCCGCTAGTCTCTCGAGCATGTGGTCCATGAATGGTAGAGGAAAATGGTCTTTACGAGTTGCGTCATTTAACTTTTGGTAGTCAATGCATACACGCCATCCCGTAACCAATCTAGTAGGTATCAATTTGTTTTCCTCATTTGTTACCACGGTTATGCCTCCCTTCTTAGGGACACAATAAACCGGGCTCACCCAGGGGCTGTTAGAGATAGGGTAAATTTAACCCGGCATCAAGAAGTTTGATAACTTCTTGCTTAATAACCTCATGGATTTTGGGGTTAACCCTTCTCTGATGTTGGACTGCGGGTTTGGCATTTTCTTCCATCAAAATCTTATGGGTACAAAACTGTGGATCTATCCCCTTAATATCAGAAATCTTCCAAGCTATGGCATGTTTATGTGACTTAAGTACCTTGATTAGGGTGGCCTTATCCTCATCCTTTAAGTTTTTAACGATTATGACAGGTAGTTTGTCATCACCCTCCAAAAACGCATACTCAAGATGGGATGGTAAGTCTTTGAGTTCTAGGTCGGGTGGATCTTCACATGCAGATTTAATCTTTTCGGGCACATTAATTTCACAAATTGGTAATGGAGGGAGATTTGGGTCACTATTGATCACACTTAATAATTCCTCAAGGTAAAGAGTATCTCCCTCTGAATCATAGATGCCGTCAATACCTGGTGGTATTGAATCATCTTGTTCAAGAAATGCATCGATCTCTTCCATTAGAAAATCACTTCCTTCGAAGGGTGTGAAAGATGGAGAGCGAGAATCGATCATAAGGTCAGAAGGGGAAGTGGGATTGCCACTTTTAGAAATTTCAAGTACTTCTTGAACATACTCCTCATAAGCTACGTCGATGACATCGATTCGGTTAACCGATTCAGTATTATTGTAGGAGAATGTTGAAGTATCACCAACTTTGAACGTAACGGATTGGTCATCATGACGAAGGGTCATTTCTTCACCATGAACATCAATCAAAGCTCGTGCCGTCCTCAAGAAGGGTCTCCCGAGAATTAAGGGAACCCGAGGATCGGAAACATAATCAACGACCACGAAGTCGGCCAAAAAGAAGAACGTTCCAACTTTTACGAAAACATCCTCGGTTATGCCGGTTGAAGTAGAAATCATTTGGTCGGCAAGTTTATGAATCATTCGAGTTTAGGTCAAATCCAGGAGATTAGCTTTTCCCAGACGAAAAGAGGCATTAGGTTGATGCTTGCACCGAGATCAGCCAAGGCTAAGCATTCATCCATCTCTGAAAAATCACACGGTATAAGAAATCTACCAGGGTCTCTAAGTTTTTTGGGAAACTTTTTGAGGATAACCGCCGAGCAATTTTCATTCACCGGTGTCTTGATTAAGTCAATTATCTTATCTTTGTTATTGAGAAGCTTTCTAAACATTGGTGAAAATTTGGGCATGTGTAGGAGAGCATCCGCAAAACTAAGCTCGAAATGGAGATTCTTAAAAATTTCCATAAATTTCAAAGCTAAAAGATCGTCTTTTTCACAGAGCTTCTCCTTGTTAATCCTTGAAGGATAAGGTAATGTTGGCTTAGTCTTTGGAGCAACAACGGGCTCATCATTTTGGGTTTGGACCTTTGGAGGTTGGATGTTTTCGGTGCTCGGTTGCACCGTATCCTTTGTCACCTCGGGTTCGTGTTCCACCACCTTAGGGAGAGAAGAAGGCGGAGGTGGAACTTGAGGCCCATCATAAGAAACACCACTTCGGGTAGTGATTGCTTTCAAGTCACTTTTCGGGTTAGCAACGGTGTTGCTAGGAAGAGAACCCGAGCCCGAAGTAGAGGCGGTATTGGTATTCATGAATTTGGTAAGCAAGTCCGTTATATTGGTCATTTGGTTTTGCATGGTTTGGTTTTGGTTATGCATATTTTTCATAACCGCATCATTAGCTTTGATGTAGTTTTGAAAGTCATCCCTTGACACACCTTGTGTTTGAGGATCCGGAGCTTGGTAAGCCGAAGGTTGATTAACCGGGGGTCGATAAATTAGGCCTTGGTTGTAATTATTCCCCCGGTTTTGGTTGTAACGGTTTTGATTATTTCCTTGGTTTTGTTGAACGGGAGGAAAACCGGGAGGTCGAATTTGATTTGCCATCGGGGGTCGGTAACCGGTATTTCCTTGGTTGTAGTTAACTGCGGCGGCTTGTGAAACGTATTTTTGGATATTGTCACGATAAACGTTGCCATCGGTGGCGGGACAATTACGGTGAGAATGAGTACCACCGCAAGTTACACAACTTTCCTCGACCACTTTTACGGTAGCGGGAGCTTGGGATTTCTTATCGAGAAGCAAGGCTTTCACCATATCTTTAAGTTCAGAAACATCGGGAGAAACACTGGGGGTAGAAGAGCTCGTACTCACTTTGGAAACAATCGCTTTGCTTCGTGAATAACGAACTTTGGATTTGCTCTCGATGATTCTTAGGCAATCTCGCAGCATTTTATCTAAAAAAATTACCACCCGCGGCGGAATTCAATGAATCTTGATCATTAGAGTTCAAAGCATTGTAGAAAGTATCGAGTTGATGTAATTCCGAGAAACCATGATGTGGACATGCCCGAAGGAGATCATTGAATCGGTCCCATGCCTCATAAAAAGATTCATCAAATCGTTGTTGGAAATTTGTGATCTCATTTCGAAGGTTTGTTGTTTTGGAGGGAGGGAAATTTTTTTGATGAATTTCGAAACAAGAGCTTCCCAAGTAAGAATCGATCAAGGGGGTTCTTTTTCAAGCCAAATCTGGGCGGCCCCTTCGAGGGAAAATGGAAAAAGCATAAGCTTAACCGACGTACTCGGGACGTTTGGGAACTTCATCGTAGAAGTGATCTTGTTGAAATAACGAATGTGAGCATGAGGGTCTTCTTTGTCATGTCCAAAAAATTGTTTATTTTGAACAAGAGTAAGCAAACCATGTTTAAGCTCAAAGTTGTCCGCGGTGATCGCGGGAACAACGATTGCATCCTCGTAACCCTCGGTGGGTGCTTGGAGCAATTGCGCCATAGTACGTTGATCGGCCATCGTAACTACGGGAGGAGCTTGATTTTCAATAGGCTCTTCAAGATTAAAAGGTTCGACTCTTTGTTTGGAACGTCTACGATTACGTCCTTTCGGATTCGGATTCGTAGAAGTTCCACCAACTAGATTCGAAGAAGAGCGAGTGCGCATGCACTAAGAAGAAATATAAAAAGAGAAATTATACTAATTTTTTTTTGGTTTTTTCAACAATTGATTCACAATTTATTTTAATAACGGACAATGAGATAAGACAACTTAAACCTAATAATCAACAAGCTTCACGGTAGCTCTCTAAAAGAAAAACGCACAAAGGAGCGGAGGAGTAGGAAAGCGCGAAGCTATTAAAAACCTTCTCCTTTAGGGTCGTAGTTCCTCGGAACAACCCTCCTTATACCCCTCTTATAATTTGTTTAACTTTTCAAAGGTGAGCCGTACCTCGCAAGTGACACAGAAGGTAAGTTTTTGATCTTTGGTTCGGGAACTTATTAATGATAATACTAAAAGTTGAGAGTATTATATGATTGATTCATTTTATTTATATATAAGGACAATTTTTTTTTATATTTTTGATTTTTCTTGTCTTATATATATAATAAAAAAGAAAAAGTTTTTTTTGTATTTTTTTATTTTTATAAGAAAATAAGCAAAATAACTTCACACGGAAGGATCTTCAAAGCACTAATTGTCAAACGTCGAAAACGACAATCGTCTTACACTCCTCCCCGGCAACGGCGCCAAAAATTGACTTCAAGCTTTAGGGTCGTATATAAATAATAAATATATATAATATACTACTTATATTAACCCAACCAAATCAAGTGACCCTTGATTAGGTTTAAAGAAATAAAATCAATGAAATCCGAGTAGTATATGATATTCCCGGGTCGTTTTCCCGACGAGGCATGCAAATTTGAGAGTCGAGAGTCGGTTTGATATTTGATGTTTGAATGACAAAGATTTTGATTGGTTTTCTAAATCTACAGGAAAATTAATGCAATCTACACTAAAAACTATTAAGGCAACACAAATTTAAACTAAAAACGCAAACGGGAATCCTAAAAACGTGACTTAAATCCCTAATTATCAAAATTAAATCCTAAAATGATCTTTTTAACCTTTATAAGTCCTAATTGACTAAAATTCAATAACTAAGAAAACTAACAAAAAAACGAAAGGGGTGGGGGGGGCGATTTAAGCTTAAAAACACGAAAAACGTGAACGGGATTCAATCCCGTTCTTTAAAAAACAAAAATCTAAAATTTTTAACCTACGTAAGCAAATCTAATTTCTACAGTCCTATTTATAAAAGAAAATCTATATAAAAAATAATTAGGATTTTTTGACTTTTATTTAATATAACAGTGAAATAAAAACGGTTTTAATAAAATTAAATGATTAAAAAGACTAAACTAATTTGTAAAAATCTAAAAAATTGACAAGAATAATCCTAAATGTTTATAAGACCATGAAAAATAAGCTGAATAAGCCATCTTATCAAATAAGCCCAGAATAAGCTTGAATAAGCTACGGCTTAATATATGAAAAAGGGACTCAATATGTGTTTATTAAATAAATTGTGCAAACATATGACAGATGACCCTATCTGGTGCTAGTGGTTATGAGTGAGTGAGTTAAATATGTTGGCTTGTGAAGGAGGAGGTCACAAGTTCGACCCGTGTGACCTCTTTCTTTTTGCAAATATTTTTTTTTACTTTTTCTTTTTAAGACTTGTAAAATAAGCTAAACTAACAAAATTTAAAAAAGCATCTTTTCATAAAACTCTAAAATAAGCTGGGAAAAAGCAACAATAAGCAGGCAGATTTGTTACTTTGATACTAAGTCATACAAGGGCTAAACTGTTAACCTTTTTGGGGACTAATAAGCTAATCAAAAAGACAAATAAGCCTAAACAGATAAAGTACTACACCTAATAAGCATATAGGAACAAATATAAGCAAAGGAAACAAGCAAATAAGCACAGAAAAGCAAATAAGCAAAATGCACTAAAAACAGCTTCAAAGGGCCAACAAGCTATCTTTAAGCCAATTTCTCAAAGCCTTAATGGAACCTTATGGCTTAGTAGCTTGTAGATTCTTAAAGCTTATACAACTAGCTTCAACAAGAATTAAGCCCTCAAACAAGCAAAAACAAATTATGCTATTAAATAAGCTAGTTTGACAGATTTTAAAAAAAGCTTGCACAAGTAACTTTTAAACTACAACCTAAGCATTCTTAACACTAAACATCATTAATAAGCATAAACAGGCATATAGTAACAATAAATAAGCAGAGATAAGCAGATGAACAGTAAAAGCTTAAAAATGGAAAAATGGAACTTACAAATGCCTTTGCTCAAAACAAGGCTATTTAAGCTTTTAAAAGCTGATCTACAAGCTCTAGCTTGTTAAAGTCAAGCTAGTAGAGTCCATAAGCCCATCCAAATTTGACTTATCATCCAAAAGAAGCTGTGGTATTTTGAGGGGTGAATTTTGGTAAAATAAGCTTAAAAACTTAACAGTTTAGTTTGCTTGAAGAAAACAGTTTATATAAAAGCTTAAGTAAAAGCTTATGAAGCTTATAAAACAGTTGTAACAATAATGGAATTAAAACTTAGGATTTTAAAACTAAAAACCTTCAAATTTTCATTAATCATAAAAAGGTTACAAGACTTGAATTTAAAGTGTAATAAGCTAAAATGTTAACTAAGATAAGCTAAAAATTAAACTAGATAAAAACTACATGCCTTGAAAGGCTACAATGGGGTCCTATTTATACTAAAATAAGTTAAGGGTCTTGGTCTTGTTTTCTTGTCTTCTTCCCATTGTGTTTCTTTTGTGAGAGAACTAAGCTTCAAACTCGAGTTGTGCTTCTTTTCCATTGATCTAAGCCCTTGATTTCACATTGGAGCCCAATCCTTGATCTCCACCATTGATTTTGGTCTTTAATCTTGATGAATGAGGGTGAGGGGGATTGCCAAGGTGGCAAATAACCCATGTGAAGTGGGGTTGAGGGGAAAAGAGATGTTTTTGTTGTTTTGTTGTAGGGGAGGGGGGGGGGGGCATAGGTTGAAGATGCATGAATAGGGAAATTTGGCGCCAAAATAAGGGTGTTCTATTTGTATCTTGTTTTGGTGATAACAGGGGTGAAGTGTTTGATTTTTTTACAAAAATGGCCCCTCAAGTTGTATAGTGTGATTACAAGGTTCGTCCTTTGTGGTGTAAATGTTTGTGGGAGTTAACAACTTCAGTCCCTGAAGTTGTATATGACTGTTTCACCCACAGTCCTTGGGGGACTAATGATGAAATGACTTAACAGCCTTATTGTGTGGGCTGTTAAGTATTTGGTTTGGGCTAGTAATTGGGCTTGGTAAGTAAAGAAAGGGTTTTGGGCTATTTAAATTTCAAAACATATGTAAGCTTCATATAAATGCTTAATGGACTGCCCCGGCCCATTAGATGAGTACAGGTGGGCCCATTAAGTATTTCTTCAGTTTTGACTTTGGCTTTTACTTGTTTACTTCTTGAGTTTGACTTTGGTTGACTTTTTGACTTTGACTTTTTTACTTTTTCATGCTCTTTCCGTTCTCGTGCTCGATTTTGTTGTTTTGGCTTCGTTTTTGTCCTTTTCTTAGATATCCATTACCTGCACAATATAAATGCAAAACACATAAATACAATGTATTTTTGGTATGTTTTTAGTCTTTTAAGCATGTTTTTAAAGGTCAAAGGTATATGTATTTAAACACATACCACACCCCTACTTTCTACTCCTAAGAATGTTGTTACTCCTTTTGTTCCTAAAAGTGGGGGATATGGTGCTAAGGGAAATACTTTGGCTTTACCTGCTATAGCACAAACTATTGGATCAAGTAGACCTAGAAAACAATTAACATAACAAGAAATGGCTGAGAAAAGGCAAAACATTTGTGTTTTGTACTGTGATCAAAGGTATAGTCCTGGCTATAAGTGTAGTGGCCAAATGTATTGTTTGGAAGTGATTGGGTGTGATAAGATAATTAAAGATGAGGATGGTGTGATAAGTGTTCCTGATAATGAAGTAGAAGAAGAGACTATGCCACAAGTGTCACTCAATGCAATAAATAGGGTAAAGAGCTATCAGACTATGTGAGTTAGGGTTCATGTGGGGAAATAAGTGCTACATATTTTGATAGACTATGGTAGTACACACAACTTCTTAGATTTACAAGCTGCAAAGAGGTTGGGGTGTAGGATGAGTAAAATTTGTCCATTATAAGTTTCTGTGGCTAATGGTCAAGTTATGTCTAGAGTGTATAAATGCAAGAATTTTAAGCAAAGTCTGCATGGAAAAGTTTTTAAGATAGTTGTGATGATTTTACCATTAGATAGATGTGAAATGGTGCTAGGAATCCAGTGGTTAGCTACAATAGGTAAAATCCAGTGTGATTTCAAGAATTTGGTAATGGAGTTTGCTGTTAGGGGACAAAGATGTATATTAAGGGGAACTACACAATCTGTTTTATAATGGATGCAGGGAAGACATGTAAATAGTTATTTGAACCAAATAGGAACTAAAATATCCTCTATAGCTATGTGTATCTATCTAGCTACTTTGATGCAGCTATCAGGGGAAAATACTCAGTCTAAACTTCAAATCCAAACACTCATTGAGGAATTTACTATAGTTTTTACTAAACCCAAAGTACTCCCACCAAATTGATCTCATGACCACACCATACCATTGGCACCAAATGCTCCTCCTATTAACATCAGGCTTTACAGAAATCCACCAGTTCAAAAGGATGCAATTGAACTCATGGTTAAGGAACTACTAGAAGCTAGAACCATAAATAACAGCCAAAGTTCTTTTTCCTCACCCATTGTCATGGTTAAGAAGAAAGATGGAACATGGAGAATATGTATGGATTATAGGCAGCTTAACAAGTATGCAATCAAAGACAAGTTTCCCATACAAGTGATTGAGGAGTTGCTGGATAAACTGAATGGGGCAAAAGTATTTTTAAAGCTGGATTTAAGGTCAAGCTACCATCAAATAAGAATGAATGAGGTTGATATACACAAGACTGCTTTTAGGACTCATGAGGGAGACTATGAGTTCTTGGTGATGCCTTTTGGGTTAACCAATGCACCCTCTACCTTTCAGGCCCTTATGAATGCTATGTTTAAACCTTACTTGAGGAAGTTTGTGTTGGTATTCTTTGATGATATCCTCATATATAGTAAAAATGAAAAGGACCATTGGAAACATTTACACACAGTATTGCAGATTATGTAGGTGAATACTTTGTTTGCTAAGTTGAGTAAGTGTTTCATTTTCAGTCCATAAGGTGGAATATTTAGTCCATATAATCTCTAAAGAAGGAGTTTCAACTGATCCCTCAAAAATACAAGCAATGGAACAATGGCCTACACCTCAGTCAGTAAAGCAACTAAGGGGGTTTTTTGGGTTTGACAAGATACTATAGGAAGTTTATCAAGAACTATGCTTGGATCAGCAAGCCTCTTATAAATTTACTAAAGAAAGATGCCTGCATTTTTAACCCTAAAATAAGCCATGACCCAAACACCAGTCTTAGCTCTTCCTGACTATAACAAAACCTTTATGGTGGAGATTGATGCTTCAAGGGTAGGCATTGGGGCAGTGTTACAACAAGATGGGCACCCCATTGCTTATCTCTGCAAAACTTTGGTACTAAAGCATCAAGCTCTATCTACCTATGAGAAAGAATTTCTAGCTATGTTAATGGCATTGGAAAAATGGAGAAGCTACTTGTTGGATAGACACTTTAAGATCAAGACTGACCACTTCAGCTTAAAGTATCTACTCAACCAAAGATTGACTACCCCTTTTCAAGTCAAGTGGTTACCTAAGTTGTTGAGGGTTGATTATGAGATCTCTTACAATAAAGGGAGTGAAAATGTAGTAGCATATTGTAGACTATTCTAATAACATACTTGATGAGAGGGAAAGAGAGGTTGTTTTAGTGAGAAAGAGAAGGTTGGATGAATACTTAGAGAGAGAAAGTAACCATAAGATGAAAACTTGTATTATGATGTGTGAAAAATAAACAACCAACCACCTCTCCAATGAATGGAGAGGTGTTTATATACTTACATATGGACTTGGGCTTGGGCCTTTATGGGTTTATCCATGGGCTTTTTGCTAACTTAGGCTCGGTTAGCTTACTAAATAATACATTGTGGACTACGAGCTAGAAACGTAAAATATGTGGAGTGACCGATCCTTTTTTAGTCTCCTAACAATCTCCCCCTAAGGGAGGTCAATCCAATACAAAAACTTAAGCTCTACATTCTATGAATGTCTTTAATATTTAGCTCGTAGTCTTGTTATCATTTTCTTTATCTTGTGAATCTTGATGTAGCAATCTTTAGACTTTTAAGCTTCAGCCTGTATCTTGTTCTTGACTTGTATGTGATCTTTTGAGCTTCTTAAGACCATTAACCAAGCATAATCTCTATTATCCATCTTGTAATCTTTGCCTTTTTGTGATCTTGTGACTTCTGGACCGACATGCTCATACTGTTCTTGAAGTTTGAAAGCGAGTGTAACCATCTTTCTTGATATTCTTTAAATTTAACACTTCGACACTTTGAGAAAGACGTTCGGTATCAGAGTGACGGAAACTTCTTTGAAATTCTTTGACTTTAATACTTCGTCACTTCAAGAAAGACGTACGGTATCAGAGTAGCAGAAGTCTTGAAACATGTACTTGAGCTTTCACGATGTCTTTGTATTTGTCGGTCGGGTATGAGCATGTGGTTATGAATCTTTGAGATTGTTGGAACCAGGTACCTTCACCTCCATCTTTAAGTATCCTGCATTAAAACAGTTAGCAATAAAGCAGGGGACGAATATGGCTTTGTCATTCGCCCATGTTTGGTTGGAGTAACCTTCGAATCCATAAGGATCGACCTATGATCAGGTAGATTTAATTTAAGAAGAATCTCCTTGATAGGATTTCCAGCTTGCAGTATTGAATCTTTCTAACACATGTGTATTAGATTCATCGTACTCAACATGTTCTCATTATCGAAATGTCTCAAAGCAGACAACACGATAAGAGTGAACCATTGAGTTACTATCTCACCGATTAAATAAAAATTGATTTGAAAATCAATCGATGTGTCACTTGCTAAAGTGGTTTTGTGACACATCGAGAGTTTTGGCATTTCAAAATTCATCAATCGTCGATTCACAACCTGGAAAAAGTTTGATTCATATAGAATCGCACCATTGTTTCTTTTTAGTTGTCACAAGCTTGATTCGTATAGAATCGCACAAGTCACCTACCGAGAGCTTGTTTGATGTTGGCTCAAGCAGGATTTCCATCGTCATTGTGATTACTTAAGTATCACTCTGATGTTCTGGAAAGATCACAAGGATAATGCGTAGGACTCTAACGATATTACTGGTTTTCACAGTGTGTGAGAGACCAGCTTATAATGGATAAGTGTCCTATAGAGATTTATGGATAATCTCTTTTAGCTCTAGACTCAATAGTTCACTTTTAGTTTTAGTGATCGGAGGCTGGAGCTGACTGCCACTTTTTCAATATCAACTAACTCAAAGTGAGAAAGTTAATAGAAATGTGTGTAATCTCCGTGAGAAATGAAACATGAGTCTGTTGAGAGACCTTGAGTGACTAGGGAGGGTTGTGCATAGCGTCATTGGGTCCATGACTGTCTTTAATGTCAGACAACAGCTTAGTGTTTTTGACAACCTATGTATTGACCCGGTTTCTGCCTAAGTGTATGGAGGGCTTCTTTCTTTTCACCCTTTATCCTTACATTTCTTTTTAATTATTTAGCCCCTTCAGTGCTTACCGAGACTTCATGACTATTACCTTGTTGGGTTTATTCTAGTAATAGCTCCATCTTAGTCTGCACTCTTCCCTTATTCTCACTTTACTCCTTTTTTCATCATACATAAGGACTTCTACACTATCTAGTGGAATATCCCTAGGTAGATCCCTCTGGTTCTGGATGGATCATAAGAATGAGTACCTAAACTTAACCACCTTATAACTCTAATGCAGTAATGTAAATGGTCGGTCTTTGGTACATCCACAGTTTAGCCAATCAGGTAACCATTTGCTCCCCCTTTATATGTGCATCGATTAATCGAAAGAATTTAGCACATATATAGGTTAGCTTACACTTGAGATCTTGAAAATCACATCTTTAGCCATATATTTTAATCACATTTTCTACCCTTATCAAAAATATTAAACCTCTTGATATTTTGGATATCAATTGATTTAAATATATCTGCTTTCGGGGAAAAAATGTCCAATTATTAACAAGCCGTATCAGGAACATTTTTAATGCTCCCCCTCAAATTATGAGGGAATTATATGGTGTTTGAGTATGTTAATTTGAAAGATTTTGAATTTACTAAGAAATTCTTAAAAATTCATACTCAAACACTATATATGCCTACTTTTTAAGTCTACACTACACATTTATATATTCACAAAATTATTATGTACTAGGTTTGACCTGAATGATGAGAACATCATATGATAGAATCATATGGTTCTTTGTAGCAGCCGTAGGTCTCCTTCGTACAATCTCCCACCAACGAACTTTTATAAGCTCCTCATTAACCTTCTTTCTTTCAAGAAGTTGTTAATCTGATCTTCCAAGCACTCTTCGGCATTGCTTCAACTTTCTTTCCAAGTTACGAAAGTCTTTGCTTCAAACTTCGAGTATGAAACAGATCCAGATACATATGTAACTTGAGCTTGTGTAGTTGGTGATGTCGGTGTTGATGTTGTCTTAGCGTCCCCCTAAACCAGCAATCCTTTCTTGAGTAGATTCAGAACATTCTTGTAAGCCACATCAAACAGTCTTGATGTATAAAGCCCAGATATCCGAAGTACACAATTAACCCTTTCAAGAATTTGATACCGCAACACCAAAGTCAATTAAGTCCAGGATGAGCGTATTTCTCTTTACACGATAGTGATGAAATAAATTGAAACACCAAAGTCAACTAAGTCCTGGATGTCATAATTATTCCCGCTAAGTAGTCAAAATGAAAACACCTAAGTCAACTAAGTCCCAAATGTACTCATTTCTTTCTGCAGAATACTGACTAACTTAAGGAATCATCATACTTATCAAACCTATCTGTACCTATTTTGTTAACTAATTCTACTTCTTTTAAGAATAAGCTTAGAGATTGACCAGTTACGAAAAACATTAATTGAATCAGAAAGAATTCTTCCCACATTTTAAATAATTATTCTCCTAACTCTTCCCCCTGGGAACTCAAATGATGCATACTAAATGTTAACCAGATGTCTCTTTCCCTATGAGGTTGAAATAGTGCACTCTAAAGAAACAAATAAGGCCTAAAATTAAAAGAAGCTATCCATGAAGACAAGTTCAAGAGAAGGCTATCCTGTATACATCTACTCCTTCCCCCTTGCTAGTTTTGACACCTCGAAATCAACAAAACTTTGTACGCACACATACTCGAGATCGTGTTTTAAGAATATATAAGCTTAGATCTATTACGTGAGAATCAACTTCAAGGCATTTAAAACTATGTAATTATATCCAAACATTCCTAAGTCTTTTTAGTTCTTATGAAGTGTTGGCAATATTGATCGAGTGTAGTTTAAAGCCTGAATTCACTAAGTCTTAAATTTCAAATAAGTCCCTAAAGTTTGAAACAAATGACATCTAAAGCCCTTGTAGTTAATATAAATTAACTCCCCTTGAAATTGTGATATGTCATTATCAAAAACTTTATCCGTTTATTCCGTGACTTATTTTGAAAGACCTTTTTAAAAGATTATTTGATGACGATTTCTCCCCCTCAAGTAATGACCCATTTTCTATTTAAAGAGCTGTTGTCATTGTTTGAGTGGTCGAATTGTCTTTGAAAATCTTTTTGTTATTACTGAAAACACTGATTCATTGTTAAGATAACTTTTTACCAATAACAATAAGATTTCTCTTATTTTAACACATATGCGCACTGACACGTACACTTATGGAATATAGGAAGCACGGGTTGTGATGCAAAGTAATCACAAGCCTTTGCATGGTCATAAAGTAGACCATGCCCGAGAATAAATTCCCATTGAGAGGTCAAGTTTTACCGCTCTTAATGATCCAGTTTTCTTTTGAAATACTTGCCTTTAATATGAATAGCACCGTGTTTGTCTATCCTGAAATAATAGCTAGCCTTTTTTGGCATTTTTGAAAACATTTGGCACTTAATGCTCGATAGCTGTCATTAACCCACACAATAACGTAATCTTATTGGAATGACATTCTAAGACCGTAATTTTCACGATTTTTCACAGAAAACAAGCCATACTTACTCCTTATTTTATATTATATTTTTTTCCCCTTATTTTTTAAAATTAAATTATTTTTCTTTGGTATAAAAGATTTTTATATTTTTGTATTCCTGAATTTTAATAAAAGATATCTGACAAAAAAAACATCTTTTTAGGTTTTTTAATTATGGTGTTTTATAATATTATATACATATGAATACACCAAGTATATCAGCAAAATTACCTAACACGCGACCAGCTATTCCTTCATCTCATCTGCCAACAGTTTTTTCAGGTGGTCTCTAGGCGTAAAACTTCGCATATTCCCCACCTAGTTGATCAGAAAATTAACTTCTTCCACCTCTACATATGGCTATAGTGAGAGAATGTCCGCTAAGTTTAAACTCCGTGGTTTACCAAGTAAAGCTATTAACAATACTTCCATTCTACACACTTTCTCTTCGATGAAGTGGAAACTGATTCAATATGCTTTGCTCGAGAATGTTACACATTGTTAGCAAATCGATAAGGCCATAACGCTTTTGTTTATCACACCACATTACATTGGAATTTTAATATGAAAATATCCAAGAAATAGGCGGTAAGCTGTGATCTCAACTAAAGGTTAAGTCATAATAGAGCCGTACAAGGCTATATAATCAAGCTTCTTGTACTAACTAGATATCTCACACTTTTTCCTTTCTTTCTACCTTATTTTTGCTACCAGCTAACAAGTCCCTATTCTCCCCAATAAACTGCATACAGCGATAAGATGTACTATTTCTTCTATTATCTTGGTACCCACAGAACAGACGTCGCATAAGCTGTTAGAGCATTCGAAGAATCCTTTGGATACCAAGAGTCCCCCCTATAATTGGTTCCTTGTAGGTAATTAAAAGAACATTTTTACAGCATGAAAGTGGCTTTTCCCGGTAGTCTTTGCCTGATAACCAGGGCCCACATGCATACAAAGGCAAAATTTAAGGTTCTGGGAAAACTGTTTGTAAGATACCATAAGGGTTGCCAACCTTTCTAAATCTACGTAAGTGTGTAGGGTCAATGCAGTACTCCCTTGTGAATCTCATCCGATTGGATTTTCATACTCCACCAAGGTAGTATCCACCTGGGGTCACTAGATTCAATAACCAAATTTTTTTCAAAGATTTCTATAGCAATAATTAGACTGTTTTAAAAAAGATGCCTCTGGGACTTTTGTGAAAACTGTAATCTTAGAAAAAATTATAATTTTGCCACATCATCCTGACATCATATTAAAACTTTTAACACATTATTTTTTTGAAAAATTGGTTCACATAGTTTCAGGAGTAGTAGAACACAAAGATAATAATCATCACATAGATTTGTACCAGGAGAATATCTTTGCCTTGTCTTTTGATGAACAATGTAGGATCCACGGTTCCTTTAGAGAATTCCTGAGAGAGTAGAAACTTGGATAATAGATCGTACCACGCGCGAGGAGCTTGTTTCAACCCGTAGAGAGCCTTGTTAAGCTTGTACACATGATTCAGATTGTCTTGATCCACAAACCCGTCTGGTTGGCTGACATAAACTTCTTCGCGCAGAATGCAATTCAAGAATGCCGTTTTAACAACAATTTGGTAGACGATCATATTCATGTGAGCAGCATATGTGAGGAAAATTCAAATAGCATCAAGTATAGCCACTAGAGCAAAGGATTCCTCAAAATTAATTATCTCTTCTTGACGGTAACCACGAGCAACCAAACGAGCCTTGTTCTTTAGAATTCCTCTTAATTTATCAAGTTTCACCTTGTAGATCCATTTTAAAGTAATAACCATCACTTTATCTGGACGAGAAATGAGTTCCTAGACTTCAAGGAATTCAAATTCATTAAGCTCCTCTTGAATTGCTTCAATCCAACATGCTTGAGTTAATGCGTCTTTATAGTTCTTTGGTTCAACTGATGTGAGAAAGGCATCGTAGTAAAAAAATAAGGCTTGTTCATGGAGTTGAAGTCTTGTAGAAATAGGTCTTTCGAGTTCACTGATGATGTTGTCTAAAGGATGATCCTTGGTCCATTTGGTAACGTGTTTTGAGTTAGGAGTAGCAGTTTGCACTATGGTGGGAATAACGTCGAAGAAGAAGATGCTTCAGAAACATTTTTTGGAATTAGAATGTCAAAGAACGGATCGTTATTGTGTGCAACATCTAAGTCATGATTGTATTCTTCAACATCGTTAGAAATGACAGGAGATTGAGTTTCCGGTGTTGTTTGTGAGTTACTTGGTGATGGTGCATCTTGGTCAACAGTTGTTGAGGAAGGTGAACCGGTTGATGCAGCGGGTTCTGAAGCTACTACTTTAGCAATTGGAGCAATAACTTCAGGGGCTGTGCAATCAACACTAGCCGGAGCAGTGAGTAATTCATCAAACAGTGGTTGAAACAAAATATCCCAATCAGTTCTTGAAGGTGGTACAAACGGTATTGAAGGAGGAGGGTTTGGCACGAGTCCTGAACTGATTGTTGCAGGAGTTATTTCATGAAGTGCGGATCCTGAACTGCTGTGTTCAGAAGCCATTGTAGTTAGCTCATCAAAATCTACATGAATTTTTTCAATGATTCGTCTGGTACATCGGTTGTAAATTCAAAATGCTTTCTTTATGGGTGCATAGCCAATGAAAATACCAATATCAGCTTTTGGCTGTAACTTACCCAAGTTCTCACTATCATTCATCAGATAGCAGAGTGCACCAAATACATGGAAAAATGATAAGTCAGGAAGTTTGACATGTAAAAGCTTATATGGAGTTTTACCGTGACGAAGACGTATGATGGAACAATTTTGGGTGTAACATGCGGTAGCAACTGCTTCTGCCCATAAGAATAACGGAGCTTTTGCATAAATAAACATTGTGCGGGCAGCTTCAATTAGCATACGATTACGTCTTTCAACAACACCATTTTTTTGTGGAGAGCGAGCAACAGATGTTTCATGAGAGATGCTAACCTTCTCATAATATTCATGCAAAGTCTTATTAACAAATTCAGTTCCATTATCTGTTCTGATTCTTCGGACAGGTACTTTAAGCCGCACTTGGATCATCTTGAGAAACTTGATTATGAAATTTGGAGCTTCAACTTTTGACCTTAAGCACTTTACCCATGTAAATTGAGAGTAATCATCTACAATGACGAGGATGTACTTCTTTCTATTAACACTTGCGACACGCATTGGTCCACAAAGATCCATGTGCAAGAGATATAGTATTTCTTGGTTGGTGTCTTCAAATTTAGGTTTGTGAGGTTTCTTCATGCTTTTGCCCATTACACATGCAGAACATAGATGGTCCTTTTTAAACTTTAGTTTAGGGAGACCTTGAACAAGACCGTGTCTAGCTAAATGGTTGATTGCACCAAAGTTCAAATGAGAAAAATGTTAGTTCCATAACCACGACTTAGTCTTTGAAGCCTTTGACAAGAGACATATAGGAGAGGACGCCATCATATCTCCAAGAGACAGTGTATACAGATTGTTGCCTCAAGATCCAGTCAATAGATCAACACCTTCTAGATTACGAATGAAGTAGGTATGTTGACGAAAATCAACTTCAAGGTTTGAATCACAGAATTGACTAATGGAGAATAAGTTGTGTCCAAGTCCTTCCACGTAGTAAACCCTTGAAATCATAACATTCCCAATCTGATAATCACCATATCCCAATATCTTTGCAACGTGATCATTTCCGAATTTTACTGTACCAAAAAATTTATTGACGAAATTGGTGAGCTGAGAGTGATCTTCGGTCATGTGCTTGGAGCAGCCGGAGTCCAAATACCAAAGAACAATTTAGACGACCTGCATTCATCAAGAGAGCAAGATGGAACATCGAAAACTATGGATCCCCAAGATTTACTGGGTTCCTTTTTGTTAGCACATATAGATTTAATAATCTTAGGTTTGCTAACGGGAACATTAGTTTTAGATTTCTTAGGTTTCCTTAAGTAGACCAATGTCACTACAGGTCACATTCTAGAGCAGTTGGTTTCCTAAGGGGCACTTCAGCAGTTGTGGTTATCCTAGTTAAAGAGCACGCATTTCCTACTATAGTGAAGGTCCGACCAGTAGGTCTCCAAGTGTATCCAATATTTGTGAACACTTTTCCTGTTGGTTTCCAAACTTTTCTCTTTGAACTTTTCTTAACAGATTTAGATTTAGTACGAGCATTCACATCATTGATAAAATCAAGAACACACAAATCATGATTATCAGAAAGCATGCAACCATTACACTTAACACATAGAAGTTCAGAATTCGCATTAAGCTTGGAATGCTGCACATTTGCATTTCCTTTAGGTTCAACAAAACAATTCTTATTTTTCAAACTAGATTTAACTGTCCTAGGGTGGGCTTCTACTTTATTCTTCTGAGTACTACTTGGTGTTCGCTGAATCTTATCTTTCTTTGTATTGCCTGAAGGCTGTGATCCGCTAGCACTAGTGGACGATTTTACTCCTGTAGAAGAAAACATAGGTTTGTTAAAAACTAAGTCCGATGAATAAGCTGTTTTTGTGTTTGTGTTTCTTGAGGATATGACGGGTTCAGTGAATCTAACTCTTTTGTCCTTGTTCTTTGGAGTGACAGCCACTAATTTTTCACTAGAATTATTGATAATTGGGCAGGTTTTACTGATGTTTGTAAGCAACTCCTGAATTCGTTTAGTATACCTACATGCAGATTCTAAGGAATGATCTAGTGGATAATTTGTTTTTAACATGTTCAACTAGATCCCTAAGAACTGCAGCTTCTTCCTGAGTGTGCTTAATGTAGGCCGAGTGTGCTGTCGTTTTATTCAACAATTTAGGGGTTATTGGTTCCACATCAATCTTAAGCGTCTCTGGATCAATAGTGTGTTTTGTAATAGCATTATCAACTAGAGCTTTTCCTTAAATCATCCTTGAGGCCTGTAACTACCAAAACTTTTTCCTGAAGATTAGCATTTAAATTAGATATTTCCGCAGACTTTAGATTGACTTAATTAATTAAATCATCACATTGTTCTTTTGATCGAATACGTGCTGGTTTAATCAAGTCATAAATTGCTTATAGGTCTGTTTCAAATGCTCATTCTCAGCAATAAGCTTTGACACCCTATGATCCAATTCAATATTTATTGTTTCAATCTCCTCTAAGTCCTTTTTAATCTTATCCTCATTCACTTTTCCACTTAGAGATTTAATTCTCTCTTTCAACTTCTTTATGATCGTGTCTTTCTCTTGGGACTGAGCTTTCAATTCATTTAATTCAAAATATTGATCAAAACTTGGAGCACTTTGATTTGAAACAGAATTGTCCCTTTGAAAAATTTCCTGATTAAGTTGAGTATCAACTTCTAAAGAGATGCAATGTTTTTCAAGAGTGGTAAAACTTTTGAACAGTTTATCGTAAATCTCTTTTTCAATGAAATCCTTTTTGTTGAGAAGCTCAGTCTCAAGTTTGAGACACTTTTCACATTCATGCACATTCACATAAGCAATATCCACATAAGAATTCACAATAGACGGTGGAATGGGTTAGGGAATGGGATGATAGTGATGGATGGGTTAGGCTTTGTGAGAGGGTCATTAACCCCATGGTTAATTAGGATTGGGGTGAGTGGTTTGTAAACTAGGGTTCATAGTTCTTTGGGTGTTCTTGAGTTGTTTCGGTGTGAGTGAGAGAGTGTAAATCGAAATTGGGGTAAAAAAATGAGCACAGTAATTGTTTATCGAGTGTATAAGTTAAGCCGGGTTGGGGTGGGTTTGGTCGGGTTAGGGTTGTGCTATGATTGGCTAAAAGGAGTCCACGGGTAGATTTGACCGGGTATATGACCCGCGCCTTTTTTGTAAGTTTGAGATAATTACATAATTGGCCCTTGTGTTTGGGCAAGCACTATTTCAGCTTATGAACAACTTTGGGAAATTGCATATTTGACCCTTGTGTTTATGGAAACAATGGAATGGGGTTTTGGTTTTACTGTGGTTTCTTGCCATTGATTGTAGAAGGCTGAGGATGATTTCTCTGGCTTCGGCTTTGAGAATCTTTAGCTTCTTGATCACTCATCGTTCTCGTGTTCGTTTTGATGATTTCTTGTGATGTTTTGACTTATCCATACCTGACAAATAACTCAGATACAAGCACATTTTTGCATTTTTGATCGTTTTTGGTTTTATTTGGGCCTTTTTAGCATAAATAGATATGTTGTAATCTACTCTTATCAAAATTCCAAAACTAAACGATTGGTGTGTCCTCACGCATTATACATGCCTTTTAACAATACTCGGAAAATTCTCCAACTAAACCTTTGAAAAGTAGCAATGAGTTTTGTTTAAGAGATCACAGTTATAAAACACCCGACCATTCCCATTTTCTAAGATTTTTTCTTTTTATGATTTTTCTTGATTATTTAACTACCTAACTACACTTTATGTGTTTGGACATAATGCAATGTTTTCATTACCAAATATTGTTAATCTTTTTAGGATAATAGAACAAAAGCACAATTAAGTGTCTAAAAGATAAATTCATCATCCCCGATTTTCCACTTTTCCCATGCCAAGCTTAAAAAACAAGATCACGTTAAATTCAAGTATTGAAACTAACACTACTCATATATATTCATTTGTTGTACTTACTTTTCCTCCCGCAAATCCTACTTTTGTATATCAAAGATTATTACTGAAGTCATATTACCCGAAGCTCTCCTAGTACTTTTGGTTCGATTATTTAATTAATTCATAATAAAGCGTGTGATGGTAAAAGAACGCTATTACTTAGCTCTTAGCCCTTTTCAAAAGATCAAATGAATCAAGAATAAAGTACATCATCGAGCACAAAATTTGGCTTTTATTAGGCTATCTTAAACTAGGCACCAATCATGTATATACCCGAAGGCTCTTTAGACAAGAATGGACACAATCTCATTTGCACCAATTACCCTTAAGGCTCTTTAGGCACAAAATAAGACAAAATTTATGCAACATTATTATGACCTGAGTCCTTTAGTAGGCTACAGACATTCGGGCCACGCTCCGACACGATGCAGGCAAACATATTTCGACGTTTGGATTATATAAGTAAACACCGGCCTTTTATATCGAAGCCACATCGATAGCGAGCGAAAATGAGTTATTCTACTTATTTTGACACCGGGACTCTACCTTATATGATAAACTCCAACATCGGCCACGCCTCGACACGATGAAAAGTAATCTGGCTGACGATTACTTATTTATTATATTTTTGTATTTTTAAGCCAAATTAAGTATTCCTGATGTGTACTCATCCTAATCACAAAGGAACTAAAGAAAACTTCTATTAGCTAATTATTAACCAAAAAACCATACAACTCTATTTATTAAACATTTATATATAGAGGTGAAACATGCTAATGGGAGAAAAAGCCACAAGTAATACATATGAGCTTGAAAGAAATCCAACTATTCTACGTTTAATATCATGACTTATAAATAACACTATCATTTCTTGTTCTTCACAAAAGAAATTTTGCAAATGCTTAGCCTTATAAAATCCAACTTGGCATATTTAAAATCTACTTGAGATTAGCACAAGTCTTCATTTACTAACGATTCAAGTCTAGCATGTTTAAAGTCTATATGAGACTAGCATAAACTATCATCATTAATTGTTAAGGGAAAAAGCTAGAACTCTACACGTACGATCGGGTCAAAAATTACTTCTTATTCTTACCAGCGGAAAACCTACATTTTTGTCTTATTATTATTATTTTTATTTTTATTTTTTTTTTTTTTTTTTTTTTTTTTGATTAAAAATTTAAAATTTTTGCTATTTTTGTGGGAGAACCGGGTACGTGAGAAACACAATAACGGGCACATTCAAATCGTTAGATCCCTCCCCAAAACTAAAATGAAAACATTGTCCTATTGTTTAATGTCTCGGGTTCCTTCGAAAATCTAAGCCGTTTATTAAGTAGACCAAGATAATTCGTTAATCGGATAATGATGATAAGGATATTGATTCCCCCAAAACTAATTTCGTACAAAGGATGAGTAAATCGAGATGCTTCGGAAATTAGCATCGGAACATGAGAGGATTCTTGAATTGTTGAGGTTAATCCTTGCTAATCATAACACAAACAAACGAGAAACGAAGAGGATGGGGCCCCTCAACATCACACACATTAGAGGCTTAGAAAATAGAAAGAAAAGGATAAGCATGGGTGAACTCACCGAAGCGGCTTGTTTTGATTACCGAGTCGCAAGCTACTCGATTCCTGATTTAGTTGTCCTTATGGGAAAGTCTGGAGGTCCTGGATAACCAATGGTGGTGTATCCCCTCCATAGTAATGCTTGAGACGGTGGCAGTTGACTTTGAAATTAGATCCATCGGCATGAGACAACTTGGCAGTGCCATAAGGATAAACTTCGGTGATTGTAAAAGGTCCGGACCAACGGGACTTGAGCTTTCCGGAGAAAATCTTCAATCGGGAGTTGAAAAGTAAGACTTGATCACCAACATTGAAGATTCGGTTCTTTATCTTAGAATCGTGTAACTTCTTTGTCTTCTCCTTGTAGATTAGCGAATTCTCATAAGCTTGATCACGAAGCTCGCTAAGTTCATTGAGTTGAAGCTTTCGATGATCGCCCGCAGTCTTTAAATCGAAGTTGGCATGCTTAAGAGCCCAATACGCTTTGTGTTCTAGCTCAACTGGTAAGTGGACACGCTTTTCACAGACTTACTTATATGGAGTACTTCAATTGGAGTCTTGTAAGCCGTTCTGGAGCCATAATGCATCATCTAACTTATTGACCATGAGGCACGGTTTTCTCCTACCGTCCTCTCCAAAATTCTTTTGAGACCTCGATTCGTGACTTCAACTTGACCACTCGTTTGAGGATGGTAAGGAGTCGAAAGACGATGGGTGACACCATATTTAGACATAACACGATCAATTTGTCGTTACAAAAATGGGGTCCACGATCGCATATGATTGTCTCGGGGGCACAGAATCGGGGGAAAAGGTATTTTACAGAACTTAACAACTACCCTAGCATCGTTGGGGGGAGCGCTTTCGCTTCAACCCACTGGAAAGATAAATCGACGGCTACTAGAATATATTTGTACCCATAGACGATGGACAAGGTCCCATATAATCTAACCCCATAAATCGAAATCTCCCAAACTTGGATTGCATTTTGAGGCATCCATCACTGTTGAGAGATTTTGCATGTTTTGACAAGCATCTCAAGTATTGACAAATTCGTAGCTTCCTTATAAATGGAATAGGCCAATTAAATCCATGGCATCAAAAACTTTACTTTGGCGGTGTAAGTTGGCTCCGTAGTGTCCCCCGGTGGGTCCACTGTGACAAGCTTCGAGAATTTCGAGAGCTTCTTTGCCATCTACACACCTTCAGATTATTTGATCCGTACAAGTCTTGAAAAAGAAAAGGGTCATCCAAAAATAATGTTTTCATCTTTACGAACTTGGTTTTTCTTTTGAGGCGACATGCCTTTTTTTAATGAATTTCCCGCGTGAGTTGTTAGCAAAGTCGGCAAAACCACGGAGGTACTTTGGTTTTGTGTTTAACACACTTTAAAGTCTCTAAAAGGAAAAGTCTCGGTAATTTTCTTTTGGTATCAAGACATTCTTGTTAAGGGTTTTTTCAAGACGAGAGAGGTGTTTCGGCTGCATAGTTTTCAGCTTCCATGGTATCGATAACCTTAAAATCAAATTCCTGAAGATGTAAGTACCCATCGAAGCAATCTGCTTTGGCGTCTTCTTGTGAAAAGGTATTCAAAGCGGGAGTGGTCTGTGTAAACAACACTTCTTGTTCATGATTAGGTATGATCGAAAACTTCTAGAATGCTAAACAACTGCAAGCCATCTCCTTCTCGTTTGTTGTGTAATTCGTTTCTGTTCAGTCATAGTCTTGTTGCATAATGAATTGCGGAAATGCTTCTAATCCTTTGCCCTAACCGCACCAATTGCATAATCACTTTGCATTCGCAAATGATTTCAAATGGTTGGTCCCATTGGAGCAATGAGATTGGAGCTCTCCGGTCAGCTTCTTTTTCAATGTTTGTAAGGCTAGAATGCAATCTTCTGAAAAAATGAAATGAGTGTTTTTTTTCTAAGAGATGGGTCATGGGTCGAGAGATTTTGGAAAAATCTTTGATAAAATCATTCAGATAGATTCCCTGCATGCCGAGAAACTTGGATTCCTTGACGGTTGTTGGGTGAGGAAGCTTTAGAAGAATATGATCATCAATTTTGGCTTTATCAAACTTCAATTCTCCCCCCCCTTTTCTAGAGATCTTATGTCCTAAATCAATGCCTTTTTTTAACCATGAAAGGGGGCTCTTTTCCCTATTTAGTGTAATTTGGTGTCTTCACAATCTTATAAGCATTTTATCTAATTGGCAAGACACGCAAAAGAATTTCCAAAGACTGAAAATCGTCTTCCATGAAACTTCCATTGTTTTCTCTATCATATCATGAAAAATGCCATCATTACACGTTGGAATGTTACGGGTTGCATTGCACAAACCGAATGATACGACTGGTACGCGAAAGGCTATTTTCACTTAGTTTTCCCGTTATGGGCACGTGAAAAGTAGTTTTTTTCTTTATCTTTAGGTTCATTGGGAATTTGAAAATACCCAGGAAAAACCATCTAAGAAACATTAAAAATGTTGCGGCTAATCGTTCTAACATTGGTCAGAAAGGTAACGGAAAATGGTCTTTAACAAGTTGCTTCGGTTCAATTTCGATAGTCGATGCAAACTCTCCATCCGGTGACTATTCTTGTATGGCACCAGCTCTTTTCTTCATAGTGACATAAGGTATACCCACCTTTTTTAGGAACACAATGGACCGGACTAAACCCCAAGGGACTATCGGAGATTGGATAAATTAAATCCTGCGTCAAGAAGTTTTACTATTCTTTCTTGATGACGTCATGTATTTTAGTGATTAACCTCCTTTGATTTTGGACTGAAGGTTGGTAATCATCTTCTAAAAGGATTCTGTGAGAGCAAAACTCTGGATCTATGCCTTTGATATCAGAAAGTTTCCAAGCAATTGCTTGTTTTCGGTTTTTGAGGACATTAATGAGTGAGGTCTTTTCTTCTTGGCTCAAATCTTTTGAAATTATAACTGGAAGCTGTATTTTCCTCTAAGAACGCATACTCGAGATGCGGAGGTAACTCTTTAAGATCGACTTCGGGAATTTCTTCTGAAGATTCTTTTGATTCAACAACTTTAAGATCTTTTTGAATTCCGGGTGAGTAATCTCCTTGGTTTGGGTGAGGTAATGGATCATTGTTGAGAAGTGCCTCGAGAATGAGAATGTCACCCTCGGGATCATAGTACGTAGCATTGAAAACTGGTGAAACTGGTTCATCATCGATTGCTATAAAAGCATCGGCTTCCTCAAAGAGTAGAAAATCACTTTCATCAAAAGGAGTAAGTGTTGGAGATGAATTAGAAACAATTGGATCGAAGTACGGAGAAGGATTGTTATAAGCAACGGAATTGGAAAATCCAAGTACTTCTTGTGAGTACTCTTCACAAGTGACATCAATGAGATCGACTTTCTTCAATGATTCGAGATTGTTGTATGAAATGGTGGGTTGACATCACTCACATTTAAGGGTTAATGATTTGATCATCATTCCTAAGGGTATTCTCTCCTCGTAAACATCAGTTAATGCATGAAGCCGTACTAGATAGGGTCGCTCCGAGTATTATGGTAAATCGAGGATGGTATAAAATCAAGAACAACGAAATCGGCGCCGGGAAAGTAAAACTTCCTACTTGGACAAAAAACTTTTCAGCTACACCGGTTGGTTGGATATTGTACGGTGGCTAATCTAATACCATTTTTGTTTGGTTAGACCTGAGTGTTGTAGCTTTTTCAGAGGGATAAAGGCATAAGATGATAATGCACCTAAATCTCGGCAAGGGCTCATAGTAACTATCTAACTATGAAAAAATCACATGGAATGAGAATATCGACCGGGGTCACTAGTTTTCTAGAAGCTTTTTTAGGACAACCGCACTTACAATTTTATTCCGGTGTTTTGGTTAACTCAATTTAAAATTGTCTTTGTTGTTAAGGGCATCTTTTTAAACATCGGATGCAAACATTCGGCATATGAATGATGCTCCGCGAAATTTAGCTCAAAATGAAAGATTACGGAAGATTTCCATAAACTTTGAAGCAAGGATATCATCCTTTTCACGAATTTTCTCTTTTGTGAGTCTTGAAGGGTAAGGCAAATTAGGTTTGGTTTTGTTGCAAATAAAGGTTCTTCGATTGGTTCTTGTCTTTGGTTTGTTCCAATGGAGGAGGTTGGATGTCTTCGGTGCTGGTAGCTCCGTTTTCCTTTGTCACCTCACTTTTCCTTTTCCACCACCGGCGTGGAATGGGGTCTTGTATGATACACAATAAGGAGTTGTTAATTGGCCCTGGCTTCATTTCTTGGGTTAGAATGGTTATTGCTTGGGTAAAGAACTTGAACTTGAAGGTTGGTTGGTATGATAATTTTGCATGAAACCGAGCATCATTTTCTTGAAAATTATCTTGTTCTTGAGACTCATTGTAACTCTTTGAAAAATCATTTTGAAATTATCCAACTTCATTTGCTAAATTATTCATTGTTCGCATCATTGGCTTTGTAATAATCTCAAATTCCGTTTTAGACACAATATTTGTATGGGGTTGGTTGAGGTAAACTTGATTGATTTGTGGTTGCATTGGTTGGTGTTATTGATATGGTGGGAGCTTGATAAACTTGATTTTGAGTTTGGTTGTTTGGACGGTTTTGATTAAAGTTTGTTCCACGGTTTTGGTTGAAATTAGAATTGGTTCCTTGATAACGGTTTTGGTTGGTTTGGACATTTGGTTGATTGAAACCCGGTGGTCTCATTTGACTTGCCGAAAGTTGATTGGTTGGTTTCTTTGGAGACGAATATTTCCAACGGATGCGGTTTGTTGAAAATTGTTGGATTGTTATACTTGAAACAGGAAAATCGTTTCCTAGAGTTAACGGATAAAGGTTAAATTGTGATTTGTATCCTCAAGTGACACAAACTTCCCAACTGCTTGACAGGTGCAGAGGTAGTAACAACTAAGGCTTTCATTTCATTCAACATTTGGTCATCTTGATGTTCATCTTATCCTCGAGGAAGCGGTATTTGTTTGCATATCGAAAAGAATTATTAGAGGTGAAGATTTTGAAGTGGGAGCATCCGTACTCACTCTTGAATCATTAGCACGACTTCTTGAGTAACGAACTTTTGACTTGCTTTCAATGATTGCTAAACCTTCTTGAGGCATTTTGTCCAAGAAATTGCCACCTGCTGCAGAATCTAAGGCATCTTGATCGTTTGAATTCAAAGAGTTGTAAAAAGTATCGAGTTGGTGGAGTTCTGAAAAGCCATGGTGAGGACATTGACGAAGGAGTCCTTTAAAACGTTCCCATGCTTCATTAAAGGCTTCGTTTGGTTTACTGGTAAAAAAGTATGATCTCATTCGATAGTAAGGTTTTGAATGGGGAAGTATTGGTTTATGAATTTTGAAACAAGGTCGTCCCATGTGAGAATTGATCTTGGTGGTTCTTTGTCTAACCAATCTCGGGCTTCACCGTCTAGAGAAAAAGGAAAAAGCAAAAGCTTAATCGAAGTGTTCGGAACTTCTGGATGTCTAAACGTTGAAGTGACTTTATTAAAAAATCGAAGATGGATTGTGGGATTTGGCTACCCGTAAATTTGTTGCTTTGGCACAAGAATTGATTAACGGGTTGCTCTTAAGCTCGAAATTATAGATGATGTGGAACAACTATGCATCCTTCTACCTTCGATAGGTGCTTGTAACATTTGAGCCATCGTCTCGTTTGTCGGCTCATTGGAACAACGTTTTGTTTCAAAAATTGAGAATCAACGGAAGAGTTTGTTGTGACGACGTCTACGGAGTTTGCGAACGACTCACTGATACGTGCGCATAAAAGAATAAACTAACAATTAAAAAGCAAGACTTTACACTAAATTTTTTTTTTTTTTTTTTTTTTTAACGGTTACACGAAAGAGACTTAAACCAAATAATTCAACTACGTCTCGGTAGCTTGAAATTGCTTTTCAAGGTGAAGACGTACGTCGTAGTGTCAAAAAAGGCATAGTGTTAAATCTTTGATTACGAAGTGGGAAAAATGCAAGTTCACCGGAAATTGATGATAATATCTCAATAGAAGTATTATTTGTGGGTGTTCGTTAACCAACTTGGTGAATTTTATTTTTCTGAATTAAGACAATTTTTTTTATATTTTTGATTTTTCTATTTTTTTTTTTTTTTTTAATATGATAATTATACTAAAAAGAAAAAGAAAATATTTTTTACTTTTTATATTTTATATTTTTTTTGATTTTTTGGATTTATGACAAAAATTTAACTTTCGAGGACGACGGATTTCAAACCAAATCACAAACTCGAACCAAGTGAGAATCGCTTACACAACGTCCCCGGCAGCGGCGCCTAAAACTATTCGGCAGTTTATACACACGTTATAAAATAATATTACTTATAGTGTAATTAAGGAATCCCCAAGTATCCCTTGGAAAATTCCACTCATAAAGATATATATATAGAATACGTATATTAAACCGGGTAAATATGATCACCCGGGTCGTTTTCCCCAATGACTCGTGCAATGGAAACCTCGTTTAAGTTTGGATTCTGATTTGAATAGAAAAGAGATATTTTTGATTTAATATACTACTAAAATTAAAGGCACAATTTAAAACAAAAACTAATTAACAAATACAAAACTAATACGAAAGTAAATAAATGCTACTTTTAAAGAAAACAAATGCAATTTAAATCCTAAAATTATAAACTAAATTCCTTAACCTAAATTAATGCTAAAGAAAATTTTAGGAAAAAGAAAAATATTTTTTTAAAGGCTTTTCGGATTTTTTATGAATTAAATACTATTTAATCTAAATTAATTCCTAAAAATAGAAATTAAATTGGTAAAAACTAAGAAAAATACTTTTTAAACTAGATTAACTCTAAATTACTTAAAAAGATTTTAGAAACATTTTTTTTTACTACTAAGTTTTCGATTTAGATTAAAATAAAAAACTAAAAGGTTTGAAAATGAAATGTTTTAAAACTAATTTGAAAAATTAATTTTTTTAAAAAATATAAACCTTAACATAAAAAATTCTATAAAAATACTTTTTATAAAGAGAAAAATTGCAGAAAATTAATTTTATAAAAAGCCCTAATTTTAAACTATTTATTAAAAACTAATTTAACTAATTAAACTAAAAACCTAATTTTATTACTTAATAAAAACTATTTTTTTTTTTTTTTTTTTTTATAAACTTAACTTAAATCCAATCTACACATGGGCCGAAAATGACATAAATCAAACTTGAGGGTAGGCGGCCAAACATTTAAGATTTTCAATAAAAAACACAAAGATTGAACACTTGACAGAAACAATCCCTTAACCTAGGGACTTAACAAGACTAAACTATTAACTAACAAAGGACTAACTATGTAATTAACTAGTGACTATTTTTAAACTAACAAGGACTAACTGTGTAAATTTTAAACTAACAGAAACTATTAAATATGCAAGACAGGCCCCTACAGCTCCTAACCTTTAACAAACAGCATCCTTTTTTTTTATATTAAACAGCTTATTAGCTTTTTAAGAAGCTAAAACTTAACTCAGCTTATTTAAAATAAGCTGTATAAGCTCATCAGCTTATAAGCTTCTAAAACTTAGTAATCTATCTCTTAAACTACATGAATAAGCAAATAAAAAAAGCAAATGACAGAAATTATTACTTAATAAAATTGCTTATTCAACTAAAAGCTATTCCAAAACAACTTAGCAACTCTTTTATGAAACAAAACATCCCCACAGTTATGAGAGAAACAGAAATTAAAAAAAACAAATGTTAAACAAGAATAAGGTGTACCTTAGCTAGAACAGGAAAGCTTATCAGCTTATTATGAGCTTATGGCTTATTCACATAAGCTCTAAATCAAACCAACAATACCTAAACTAATCCTATAAGCTGACCCTCAGCACTACACCCCTTGATAAACCTTAGAAGCCATCCAATTCCAATAGGCATCAAAGTCTTGAATTAAATGAACAACAAACACAAACATAACTTTTTAACAGAATTAAAATGAACACAAATTTATATGAAATACAACTTTCATTAAAACTGAGATGAAGGTTTATTACAATACGAAACAAAATTGAAATTACATAAAAACTACTACTAACAACTTGAATCGAAAACAATTAAACTGAAAAAAATTAACTACTAAAAAAATTACTCTCTCAAGCTGGAATGATGGGGGTTTTATACCCGAACTTGAGCTTCTCGATCCTTCTTCTCGCATCATCTCGGCCATTGGCTCTTTCTCTCTCCTTGATCTATCACATCAACCGTTGGATTAGATTATGTATGCACCTGGATCAATGATGTGGACGTATGTGTGTTAGATATGTGAGTGTAAACACTCACATACGTCACATCAACCAATGAAATCGCTTCTTTCAGCCACGGTGGAATGGGTTAGGGAATGGGATGATAGTGATGGGTGGGTTAGGATTTGTAGTAGGGTCATAACCCAATCATGGTTAATTTTTAGGATTGGGGTGAGTGGTTTGTAAACTAGGGTTCATAGTTCTTTGGGTGTTCTTGAGTTGTTTCGGTGTGAGTGAGAGAGTGTAAATCGAAATTGGGGTAAAAAATGAGCACAGTAATTGTTTATCGAGTGTATAAGTTAAGCCGGGTTGGGGTGGGTTTGGTCGGGTTAGGGTTGTGCTATGATTGGCTAAAAGGAGTCCACGGGTAGATTTGACCCGGGTCTATGACCCGCGCCTTTTTTGTAAGTTTGAGATAATTACATAATTGGCCCTTGTGTTTGGGCAAGCACTATTTCAGCTTATGAACAACTTTGGGAAATTGCATATTTGGCCCTTGTGTTTATGGAAACAATGGAATGGGGTTTTGGTTGACTGTGGTTTAGCTGCAGTTGACTGTAGAAGGCTGAGGCATGATTTCTCTGGCTTCGGCTTTGAGATCTTTAGCTTCTTGATCACTCATCCGTTCTCGTGTTCGTTTTTGACTGATTTCTTGTGATATTTGACAAATCCATACCTGCACACATAAAACTCAGATACAAGCACATTTTTGCCATTTTTGATCCGTTTTGGGTTTATTTGGGCCTTTTTAAGCATAAATAGATATGTGTAATCTACACTTATCAGTAACTTTTAGGATCATAGAATAAAAAGCACAATTAAGTGTCTAAAAGATAACTTCATCATCCCCGATTTTTTCACTTTTCCCATGCTAAGCTTAAAAAACAAGATCATTGTTAATTAACAAAGTCTGAACTACCTACTCATAAATACTAATTGTGTACTTACTTTTCCTCCCGCAAATCCTACTTTTGTATCTCAAGATTTTACTTAAGTCATATACCCGAAGGCTCTTTAAGACTTTTGTTTCGATATTTATTAATTCCAAAAATAAAGTGTAACGGTTAAGAACGCAATAATTAGTCATAGGACCCTTTTCAATAGTTCAAATGTTATCAAGATTAAGGTTCCACATCGAAGGCAACCAAAAATTTGGCTTTTATTTAGGCTACTTAAGCAAGGCACCATTATGTCATATACCCTTAAGGGCTCTTTAAGACATGATGAACCAATCTATTTGCCACCTTTATTAGGCTCTTTAAGGCACAAATAAGACAAAATAATGCAACATTATTGTAACCTCAGTCCTTTAGAGCTACTACATGGCCACGCCTCCGACAAGATGTAGCAAACATATTTTGACTTCGGTAACTTCCTCGACCTTTTAGAAGGCGGTAATATCGGTTGTGAGCCGGCAAGATACAGCAAACTTTTATCAGTCTCAGATTATTATTGAATTCTACTTTAATCCATATACCCTAGGCTCTTTAAGGAATAAGCAAATTTTTTTATATGATACATATAATATGCCAAATTAAGTATCCTGGATGTGTAACTCATACTAATCACAAAGAACTAAAGAACAAACTTCTTTAGCTAATTTATTTACCAAAAAACATACAACTTAATTTATTAAACATATATATAGAGGGTGATGAACAAGCTACTTTAGGATCAATTGGGATTTGAAAATACCCTGAAAAACCATCTAAGAAACAATAAAATTCATTGCCGGCTAATCGCTCTAACATTTGGTCCATGAATGGTAACGGAAAATGGTCTTTACAAGTTGCTTCGTTTAACTTTCGATAATCGATGCAAACTCTCCATCCCGTGACTAATCTTGTAGGCACCAATTCATTTTCTTCGTTTGTGACAACGGTCATACCACCTTTTTTAGGAACACAATGGACCGGACTAACCCATGGACTATCCGAGATCGGATAAATCAATCCCGCGTCAAGAAGTTTTTCTACTTCTTTCTTGATGACGTCGTGGATTTTAGGGTTAACCCTCCTTTGATGTTGGACTGAAGGTTCGTAATCATCTTCTAAAAGGATTTTGTGTGAGCAAAACTCTGGATCTATGCCTCGGATATCAGAAAGTTTCCAAGCAATTGCTTGTTTTCGGTTTTTCAAAACATTAATGAGTGAGGTCTTTTCTTCTTGGCTCAAATCTTTTGAAATTATGACTGGAAGTTTGTTATTTTCCTCTAAAAACGCATACTCGAGATGCGGAGGTAACTCTTTAAGTTCGACTTCTGGAATTTCAACTTTTGGTTCATAAGAAGTAGCATATTCGAGTGAAGACTTCTGTGGTTCAACAACTTTAAGATCTTTTTGAATTCCGGGTGAGTAATCTTCTTGGTTTGGGTGAGGTAATGGATCATTGTTGAGAAGTGCCTCGAGAATGAGAATGTCACCCTCGGGATCGTAATACGTAGCATTGAAAACTGGTGAAACTGGTTCATCATTGATTGCTATAAAAGCATCGGCCTCCTCAAAGAGTAGAAAATCGCTTTCATCAAACGGAGTAAGCGTTGGAGATGAAGTGGAAACAATCGGATCGTAGTATGGAGAAGGATTATCGTAAGCAACGGAATCGGAAAATCCAAGTACTTCTTGTGAGTACTCTTCACATGTGACATCGATAAGATCAACCTTCTTCAACGATTCGAGATTGTTGTATGAAATGGAAGGTGCATCACCACATTTAAGGGTTAACGATTGATCATCATTTCTAAGAGTAATCTCTCCTTCGTAAACATCGATTAAAGCATGAGCCGTCCTAAGAAAGGGTCGCCCGAGTATCAACGGTACTCGAGGATCGGCTAATAAATTCCAAGCCAACAAGTCGGCGGGAAAGTAAAATTTCCCTACTTTGACTGAAAACATTTTCAGCGGACACGGTTGGTTGGAAATTGTACGGTCGGCTAATTCTAAATACCTATTTTGTTTCAGTTAGGCTTGGGGGAGTTGAAGCTTTTTCCAAATGGATAAAGGCATGAGATTGATACTAGCACCTAAATCGGAAGGGCATCAGTAACTATCTCGACTCCGAAAAATCACATGGATTGAGACAATCGACCAGGGTCTCCTAGCTTTTTCTGGAAGCGTTTTTAGGACAAACGCACTACAATTTTTCATTCAACAGGTGTTTTGGTTAATCAAAGTATTCTTGTCTTTGTTATTTAACCCCCTCTTTTTAAACATTGACGCAAACTTTGGCATATGATTGAGAGCATCGCAAAACTATCTTCAAAATGATGGTTTCGAAAGATTTGACCATAAACTTTGAAAAAGAATGTCATCTTTTTCATGATTCTTTTTGTTTGTTGAGTCTTGATGGGTAAGCATATTTGGTTTGGCTTGTTAGCAATGAAAGACGGTTTCTTCGATTGGTTCTTTGTCTTTGGTTTGTCTTGGACTCCAATGGAGGTGGTTGGGATGTGTTCGGTGCTCGGTCAGCTACGGATCCTTGTCACTCTTACTTTCCTTTCCTCCCACCGGCTCGGTGGAATTGGAGTTCCATCGTATGAAACAACACTACGAGTCGTAATTGCCTTTGGCTTCGTTCCTAGGATTTGGGAATGGTATTGTGGGTAAGAAAAACTTGAAGTTGAACGGTTGTTGGTGTGAAAGCTTTGCATGAAATGAGGTCATCTCCTGGAAAATTCATCTTGCTTCTTTTTGAGATCATTGTAACTCTTTGAAAAATCATTTTGGTTCTCTTTCTTTGAAATTATCAACTTCATTTGTAAGTGTTATTATATTCGCATCATTTGCTTTAGCATACTTTTAAAATCCGTTTTAGAAACGCCTTGAAATTGTGAATCGGGAGTAAAGCTTTGATTACAAAGGTTGATTTTTTGGTGGTTTGGTATGTTGGTGCTGGAAAGTGATTTTGGTTGTTTTGACGGTTTTGATTAAAATTTCCTCTACGGTTTTGGTTGAAATTAGAATTGGTTCCTTGATATCGGTTTTGGTTTCCTTGGTTGTTTTGAACATTCGGTTGGTTGAAACCTGGTGGTCTCATTTGACTTGCCAAATTGGAAGGTTGGTTTCTTTGGAGAAAATTGCCAACGGCTGCGGTTTTGTTGAAATTGTTGGATGTTGTCATGAAAAACGGGAAAATCGTTCCCTCCTCGAGTTAACGGACAATGGTTAAAATTGTGATTCGATCCACAAGAACACTTACTTCCTCATCCGCTTTGACGGGTGCGGAGTAAGTAACACAAAACTAAAGCTTTCATTGCATTCATCATTTGTTTCATCTTGATCGTCATCTTATCCTCAAGAAAGAAGCGGCTATTTGTTGATATCGAAAGAATTTGAGATCGTGAAGAATTTGAATGAGCGGGGTCCTTGAGCTCCGTACTCACTCCTTGAATCATAGCACGACTTCTTGAGTAACGAACTTTTGACTTGCTTTCATGTAATCGCTAAACCTTCCTTGAGGATCTTGTCTAAAAATTGCACCCGCGGCGGAATCTAAGGCATCTTGTTCGTTGAATTCAAAGAATTGTAAAAAAAGTATCGAGATGGTGGTAGTTCCGATGAGAGCCATGGGTGTGGACATGACGAAGGAGTCCTTTAAACCGTTCCCATGCTTCGTTAAGGTTTCGTTGGTTATTGGAAAAAATTGGTTATTTTGTTTCGGGAGGTAAGTTGTTTTCGATGGTTGGGATGGGATGAATTGGTTTAGGATTTGAAACAAGGGTCGGTCCCTAGAGATTTGATCTAGGAGGGTCCTTGTCTAACCAATCTCGGGCTTAACCGTCTAGAGAAAAAAGGGGAAAAGCAAAAGCTTTACCGAAGTGTTCGGAACTTCGGGATGTCTAAACGTTGAAGTGACCTTGTTAAAAAATCGAAGGTGATTGTGAGGGTATTGTCTACCCGTAAACTTATTACTTTGCACAAGATTGATTAAAGGTTGTTTAAGCTCGAAATTATTAGCATTAATTGGTGGAACAACTATAGCATCTTCATACCCTTCGATGGGTGCTTGTAACATTTGGGCCATCGTACGATTGTCGGCCATTGGAACAATGTTTTGTTCAACAATTGGTTCAAAATTTTCAACAACTGGAAGAGTTTGTTGTTGTCGACGTCTTCGAGATGGGAACGGAGTGGACATAAAAGAAAAACTAAAAATCAAAGCAAAACTTTACACTAATTTTTTTTTCTTTACAAATGAATTTTAACGTAACACGAAAGAGACTTAAACCAATTATTCAAATACTTCCGCGGTAGTTTTGAAAATTGCTTTTCAAGGTGAGCCGTACTTCGTAGAGACACAAATGACAAGTGTTAAATCTTTAGTTCGATTTGGGAACCAACAAGTTCACCGGAAATTGAAATGATAACACCTCCGTTGAGAATGTTATATTTTGGTATTTTTACCAATTGGTGATTTTTTATTTCTTAATTAAAAAGGAAGATTTTTTTATATTTTTGATTTTTCTATTTTTTTTTCTTTTACTTATATTAAAAAGAAAAGGAAAATATATTTTTTTACTTTTTATATTTTATGATTTTTTTTTGGATTTTTGAATTATAAAACAAGAATGAAACTTTCAAGGGTGAAAGGATCTTCAAACCAAATCAACAAACACAAAACGAAGGAATCTTAAACACTAGTCCCCGGCAACGGCGCCAAAAACTGATTGGTAGTTTTATATACCTAAAATATATCACAATATAATATAATCCTAAGAGTAATTAAGAAAATTACCAAGTTACCCTTGATAAAATTCACTCTCAAAAATATATATAATATGTATATTTAACCGGGTAAGTATGATCACCCGGGTCGTTTCCCCAACGACTAGTGAAATCGAAACCTCGTTTAAGCTTGGATTCTGATTTGAATAAAGCGAAGATATTTTTGATAATCTATATCTACTAAATAAAAGCAATTTAAACAATTAAACAAATACGGTAAAATAATAAAACGCGACTAATAAGTAAGTAAACTAAAATTAAACCCTAAAAATGCAAACTAAATTTCTAAACCTAAGATAGGACAAAAGAAAATTTTAGGAAAAAGAAAAACATTTTTTTGATTATTTTTGAATTTATTATGAATTAAAAACTAATTTAATCTAATTAAATCTTAGAAATATAGCATAATTAAGTTCTAAAAAATTTGAATAATGATTTTTAAGCTTAGTAAAGTCTAAAATATTTTAAAAGCAAAGAAAACTATTTTGTATCTAATTTTTATTATTAAAATCCTATTATATCTTTAAATAATTTCAAATAAGAAAGCTCAAAAATGAAATTTTAAGATCTAAAAAGTGTAAAATGATTTTTCTGGAGTAAACTCTAAAGCTATTTCTTTTTATAGAACTAAAATTATTTTTTTGTATTTTTCTGAAACTTTTTTCTATTTTTTATGTATTTTATAAGATTTTACCTTTCGAAAAATGATTAAAAATAAAATAAAAGCTAGAAAAATCTAAAAAATTCAGGAAAAGTCCTAAACACTAGCAGGATTATAAGAAAAATAAGAAAAACCTATTGATTACGAATAAGCCCTAAATGAGATTATTATGCTACGCTTATTATATAAAAGGAAAAGTAATAAAACGTGTATAAAGATTAAGTGGTGAGAAATAATGACGGATGAGCTATTGAAGCATATTGGTTAACACGTTGATACTATAACTGAGAGGTCTTCTTTTTTTTTTTTTTTTTGTCTTTCTGCCTTATATTTTTTTTTTCGTGAGTTCGAGTGTGGGCAACACCCTTTTTTGCCATTTTTTTTTATTTTTTACTTTTTGAAAAAAACTGAAAGAATAAAGTTGTAGAAAACACTTTTTTAAACAACTTTAATAAAAGAACTATAAGCTGAAACTCAGAAAATAAGCTTTAAAACAGCTTATTAATAAGCTGTCACAGGAAGTGGGTGTTTGGGCTTATTCTCACTTAAGAGCTTGTAACAAGCTCATTTTAAGCTCAAAATGAAAAAGGAAAAGAGTTCTAGGAAGCTTATGAGATGCTTAATCTATGTAGGAAAAGAAAATTAGCTGGAAATACATTTAAGCAACTGAAATTTGAGCCATGAACTAAGCAAAACTCAGAAATCCAAGAGCAATAAGCAAAAATATAAATAAGCTAAAAATCCTTTAAAGCAAAATTAGACTTTAAACTTTTACGAATTGTAAGCCTGCCTTATAATCTGTCTATATAAGCTATAAAAACTAGGATCATAAGCTAAAATTAACTAAATAACAATCTACTTAATTAACCTACTGTTTTTGGCTTTTGAGGTTTTTTTAGTGACTAATTACAGCAAAATTAAGTTAAACTAATAAGCTAGAAAGTGCAAATTAAGACTAATTCTATAATAAACTATAGCTAAACTTAATCTTACTTGGATCTAAGAAGCTAAATCCTAGAATTTCCTAGCTAAATATCTGGCTAAAAGTGACAGTAGGAACTCTTTAGTTCCTACTGATGCACTTTGCACAAGTGCAAAGTTAAGAATGCAGGTTTCCTAAGGGAAACTTAGCACTTAGAAACACTCAAGTAGAGCATGCAAGTAAAATGCAAGCAAGATCTAAGCCTTTGAAAGCTTAGATCACAATTTGCACAAGTGAAATTTCAAGTTAAATTCCCCTGGTGCTAGATTCAACATTATAAACCATAACTTTTTCAATTTAGCAATCTAAACTCTGAAATCTTTTGGAAACTTAATATTTTAGAAAAACTCAACTGACTCAAAGTGTTTGCACAAATCAAATTGACTTATTGTGGTCAAACTAGCTTAATCCAAACACCCCTTTAAATGATGACAGATTTGAATAAAGCTTTGAAATGCACATCTAATTAATAAGCATTAACTACCAGATAAGAACTAGCTTAAATCTACCCTAACAAACATGAATCAACAACAATATTAAGCTATAATCTAAGATTAAGCTATTCTCTACTATTTTTGGTTTTTAAAGCTTAAATGACTGATTATATAAAAACTATGATCTAAGTTATGAAAAGCAAAAACAGATGAACAATTGTGACTAATTAGCTAAATGTATTTAAGCTAAACTAATCACAAGTAAGTACTAATAAGCACAGATAATAAGCAAATAAGCAATAATAAGCATTTAAGCTATAACTAAGTAGTGTAAACTGAAATTAGAGAAGAAGGAAAAGAGAAGCTTACTTGAACCTTTAGCTAAACAAAAGGTCTCAATTAAGAGCAGCTACAAGCTCCCTAGCTTATTAATAAGCTAGGGTATAAGTCCTTGGGATCTCTTCCAAGTTAAGATCCCCTTCCAAAAGCTTAATTCCAATGCATTCCATAGTAAATGTAATTTAGATTGGTTTAAGGTTTAGAAAGGCTTAATTCTGAATTGATTAAGCTCTATTTCAGCTTATAGACTGAAAGAGCTTATTAAGAGCTTATTGAGAGAATTTAGCTTAGTTAAGAGAGCTTATGAAAAAGAAATTGGGAGAGATTAAGAAAAACTGAATTTCATTAAAAGAAAACTTGCTTACAATACTTTTAAAGGAAAATTACAAGATTAAAACATCATTAAGCTAAGAATTTAAAATTTAAGCTACAACTAAATTAAAAGCTACTTGTAAAAACTAGATGGTGTGTGTGAGAGGAGAGGGCCTTTTTATAGGCTGTTGAGGAAGCTTCTAGGTCTGAGCTCCTTTGGACGCTCCTTTTCATCTGAGCCATCCAATCAAGCAATCATTGGAGAGTAAATGAGATCCGTTTGATCATTAGTGTGTATCTAAGGATCGCCAGCGTGTCATTCCCTTGATGTGACATTGTTTTAGTTCTGTGAGAGAGTATAGCACAAAAACCCACACCTCTTGTGCTTTCTCCATGATTGACGTGGCTTTGAGCTTGAGAGAGGGCTAATGAATCTCTTGATTTGACCTTAATGACCCTGCCATTGTACTTGAGCTTACTTGAATTGACTAACACACCCTTTGATTTTGATTTGCCCTTTGTTTTACCATGGGAGGTGAAAGGGGGACGATGGGTGAATAGTAAAAGTGTTTCGCGCCCAATTTCGACAGTTAAAAACTGTTATAACTTTGGGATTTTACACAAATGGTCCTTGTCTTACTTTTCTTCTTTTCTTGTTTATAAAAGGTTTTGGGAAATTGCAAGTTTGGTCCTTGTGGTTGTTATAAAAGGAAATGGGCTAAGGTTTTGGGCCTAAGGATCCGGGCAAGGCCCATTTGGGTTTTTAAGGCCCATTAAGGGAGGAGGGGACATTTTTGGACTTTAGTGAAACTTGGAGGGTGAAAATGGAATATTTTGAGGATTTGTCCTTTTGTGTTGACTTTGTTTGACCACTGTGACTGGACTTGACTGCGGGTTTGACTTTTCTGGCTTCGGCTTTGAATCTTTGGCTTCTTTTTGTACTCTTCTGATTCCCGTGTCCGTGCTTGCTCGTTTTTGACTGTTTTCTTGTCATTTTTGATTTATCCGTACCTGCACACACAAAACACAAATACAAGCATATTTTTGCCATTTTTGGTCTGTTTTGGGTTTAATTGGGTTATTTTAAGCATAAATGGATATGTGTATTCTACACTTATCAAAATTCCCCAAACTAAACCTTTGAAAAGTAGCAAAGATTTTTGTTGAGAGAGTTAAGAGATCACAAGTTATAAAACACCCGATTTCCCATTTTCAAAAGATTTTTCTCTTTCTTTTTTTTATGATTTTTCTTGATAATTAACTACCTAACTACAACTTATTTGTGTTGACATAATGTATTGTTTTCATTACCTCATTGGTAACTTTTAGGATCATAGAACAAAAAGCACAATTAAGTGTCTAAAAGATAACTTCATCATCCCCGATTTTTCACTTTTCCCATGCTAAGCTTAAAAA